>WBMW01004170.1:672963-736396 GCA_013396635.1 Penelope pileata
CGGCGTGCAATTAGCGTTATATAATGGCGTTGTGCAAAGGAGAAGGAGGAGTGCGGAGTTTCGGGCGGCCCCGGGAGCGGGGGGTGGGGCGGCCCCGGGGGGGCTGCGGGGCCGGGGCCTGCGGGGCTGTGGGGCTGCATCGTGCCCCGTGCGACCCCGGAGCAGAGTCCAGGGACCCCTGGGCTAAGGCGGGGCTGCAGTAGCAATGGTGGGTTCGTTCCCTGTTTCCTCCTGAACCCGAGCTTTGCAGCTTTCCAGATTGATGCACACCACGTGCAAAATGCAGAGATCAAAGAATGACAGAATGGTTCAGGTTGGAAGGGACCTTAGAGATCATCGTGTTCCAACTCCCATGCTGTGGGCAAGGACACCTCCTGCTAGACCAGGTTGCCCAAAGCCCCATCCAGCCTGGCCTGGAACACTTCCAGAGAGGGGGCATCCACAGTGAGCCTTTTCCTGTAGGTTTTTGCAGAGCATTGGGATTGCAGTACAAGTACATAAGTCTGGGAATTGAGGTGTGCCATCGCCTGGTGCGGGGCCACCGTGAGCCGTGCAGAACTGTCCCTGTGGGATGGCCGGAGAGAGCAGTGCCGTGCTGTAGCTCTCCCATACAAAAGCTGTGTACTGTGTTCTTGCTGTCATTCTAAATCAGGCTCTCATTTATACAGGCTGACAGGATCTTGTATGTGATCCGTGAGGCACTATTGAACATGGAGGCAGTTGCTTCTGAATGAAAACTTGAAGCTGGAAACAGCATCTGCTGGATCATGTGGGATCCGGGTCCCAGAGCCCTGTTTCTGCTTTTGTGTAAAACTTGGTAGAACAATTCTTCTCGGCTTTGGAGACATTCTGCCAGCTGCAAGTCCTGTGGCCGTCTGTTTTCAGACTTGTAGAATACATGAACAGTAAGGGGTGCTGGGTTGTGGCTGTCGCTCTGTGATAGCGGAGAAAATGTTATTTCAGATGTCTTAAAAATGTAATTGTTGTTGGGTTTCAAAATGTGCATTGGGAAAGCAGGCTCACAAAGAGTGACCATCTTAAGAGAGAGCACGAGTGCTTCACTTCAGAATGGTATAAAGACTTTGAATAAAAGCCACGTTACAGAGTTTGGATTGATGAGTTGCCAAAACATAGAGGTATCACTTCCCATCTGCACTTTAAAGATTCACAGTTGCACATAAGTTCTTTGTCATCAGGTTGGAGGAGTAGTAGACCTTTCAAAGCACCTGCTCATACAGTGTCAGCATGCTGAAGTTCATCTTTTCTGCACAGGTGAGGCTTTAAAAAGCTGCAGTTGCTATAAGCCAAGAGCTTTATGGGACAGAGAAACTATTGTCACGTGCATCAAGCTGCTTTTCTGTCTGAGCAGCATGAACAGCATTCAGGAACAACATTTCTGCAAAGGTTAGAGACAGTCTTCTAGCTGATGTGGGTTCTGTTCCTTGTGCAGTCAGTGGAACCAACCAGTGGGAGGCTGGAAAAGTTTACTGTAGTAGGTAAAGAATGATGCATGCATTAAAATTTTCACTTACTTCCTGACAGTGATATAACATAGCACAACACTCCTAGAGAAGGAAAGTTACCACCTGTAGTATGTTTCTGAAGGACAAGGTGATGTTTTTTGCCATGTAAAATGCTAGGATTTTCTTACAGAGATTTCAACTGGGTGTTCCCTTTGCAAGGTACAGGTTGGTACCATCTTTACCACACACTTGAAACTGTGTGTTATGCTTATGTACGATTGGAGGGTTGGATTGTTTAAAAAAGCTTTTAAAATTGCCCCTACATATCCTCTAGAGTCCAAAATTTAAGAGTTTCCAAATGGAAAGGTATTGAGTTTTTCTGGAGGCCCCAACTTTCACTAATGAAGTCTATTCTTCACCAACTAAAAGTCAAAGAAAGCATTTCTGGCCATTTGACTGAATCTTTCCTATCTCATAGGCTTAAGGCTTCAGATTGGCCCAGATTGGAGAACACAGGGCTTGAACACGTTTCTTGGAAGTTGTCTCCCTGGGTCAGAGTCTGGGGCATATTGGTTGGTATCAGATGTGGAAATAGCTTGTTTTATTGCTTGCACTGTACATTTCTTTTTCTGTAAGACTTCTGTTTTCTTGGCTTACCAGTGATTCCTTTTGCTGATATAAAATGCATTTAAATTATAAAGAAAAGAGTATTTTTCCAGTAAAGTAATTTCAAGTGAATAAATAATTACTCCGAGTATCTTTAGGGTGTTAGTAGCCCTTAGTACTTGCCCAATGCTTTTCATGTTTCAAAGCATTTCACATGCACAAATCTCTGCAGTCCTGCTGTGATGTTGGTAAGGAATCAGGTTTTTATTTTCCAGACTGGAGGCTTCAGTACAGGTCTGTTCAGTGCACGTCACGAGACACCAGCCCTCCTCCAGAACTACTGAATCAGTTCATGTTTCCAGAAGGCCTGGTTCCTTCTCAGTTTTTGAAGCACATTTTTGCTTATTGCCTTTCCCCCTGGTTTGTTAGCACTTGTCCCAGCATGGCAGCTTCTCACCTATTTGATTGGGAAGTGTGAGGCACGCAGCTGGAGCAGAAAGGGTGCTTCCCCCTCCAGCCCGTATGACCCAGTGTCACCTCTGTATTTGCAGCTTCTGTTGATGTTAAAATCATAATCAGATTAATCTGTAAAGCCTGGGTCATCTTGAATGGAGCTTGCAGGCCAGAAGGTTTCTCACATGTGACGTGATCCGCTCAGCAGGGCGGCTTAGCTTCAGTGGTGAACAACAGTGCTGGAATTCAGCTGGCTCTTGTGCTGAGAATTGCAGAAGTAAAAATGAAGCGATTCCTGTGCACTGGCAGTGGGCATGGCAGAGGGAAACCTGCTGCAAGTTCAGTTGCTGTTGAGTCTGGTGGCTTTTCTTGGCACCTGCCTATTTGCATGAAAAAGTTACTGATGGCTTTGTCACAAGTACTGAAACTTCTGAACTATTTTGGCAGCCTTAACTGGACTGAGAGAAACTAGAATAGACCATTCCGAAATCAAGTTTTGTTCTAATTGGGGCAATTCTCAGTTGTGCCCTGACCATTTATTAGTATAGAGTAGCAAACACCTGCAAATCCTTATTTTCATATTCAACGAAGTAATTCAGAGTTTATTGCCCACTGCTAATCATCATGTTGCTTTGATTAGGGCTTTTGTTGTTGGGGTTTTTTTTTGCCCTTATGGCTTGAGAGCCTGAATGAAGCACTGTGTTTCACCAGTGTGCTGTACCTGGATTTGAGAGGTCAGAAGGAAGGAACCAGGCTTAGGAGGGATTTTGATGTAAGTGCTGATTTAGAGTGGAAGTTCTTTGTGGCAGCCTCATTCCCTCTGCGCAGCACAATGGGGCCCACAGTCAGCTGTTCTTTGGGAAATCTGTAATAAATGACACTTTTTACATGGATATTCTGATTGAAATCTAAACAATATTCTTGTTGTTTGGGGCCACAAGCAGGTCTTTGCTTTGGTTCCCGTTTGTTTTTAAGTCCCATCATCCAGTCTTAACTGAAGCTGACACTCTTCCATCATTATTGCTCTTAGGAGAGGCACTGTGATTGGGAGTGTTTTTAATTTTGACCTACGAGTTGTGATGGCTAATTGGCAAACTGATGCCCGACACAGCTGGCAGAGTTGCGAAACTGGTGATAGAAACTGCCCCGGCAGCATCAGGGAGCCCTGTCTGCCTGCCTTTGACTCCCAGCCAGATTAGTGAGATCAAACTGGCAGATTGTAGGCAATTTGCAGTCTTAAGAGAAAAATCTTTTCCAGCACTAAGCTACCCCTTTGACAGCAATTTCTCATGCAATTGTAAGCTTAAGAAAAATAGCTTGCTTTTAGTCTTCAGACTTAAGGAAAGAAGGAGCAAAGCTCTCTCGCATAATGCTACCGTTTTCCTTTTGACAGGTTTGTGAGGGGCACGACTTAAAACCTTTCCGTAACCCTTCAGATCTCACTTCAACTTCTAGGGGAGTTGTTCAGGGTATGCGTGAACATTTACCAACTGTAAAGCAAAATGGTGACTGAGATTTGGCACTGCCTAATGACTGTCAAACACGAGTGGAAATGTACATATTTGTTTGGGAGTTTTGATTTGCAATCTCTCTGAAGTCTCAAGCTGCTCTGTGTTTCTCATGAGGCCATGGTGCTCCGTGCTCCATCCACCTGTTTGCTCTCCCTCAGCACACTGTTTAACCAGCTGCATTAACACATAGTGGTTCATTTGGCAAAACGACTTGCTGAGCTGACTTCACAAGTGAGCTGTCTCTCCTTAGAACGCGCACGCTGGCGATTGCAGCAGGTAGCACCTGTTCTTGGCTGAAACAGCGTGGGGAGGACACGAAAGAAGAATAAGCAGCCACAGCCAGCTGGAAGGGTTCCTCCCAGTTCGATCAGTTGTGCTTAGAGGCATGCACACAGCCGAGGTGTATCTGAAAGGTTTGCCTGTGCCCTGTGCTGAGCTGTGTGTGGCCACGCTGGCTCCCACCGCCACAACCCAGAGCCCTTTATAACCGGTGGCTGTAACCCTGCGCTGTGTTGGTTGGACAGGTGCCTCTTTACACTTAGCAGGGGCTGCACTTTTTTTGTTCAGCTACTGAAAATACAGCTGGCTGGTGGCTCTGCAAGCATGTTTTCCCAGCGAGCAGCAGCCATGCCTGGGCAGCATGTCCCAGGCACGTTGTGCAAGGCTGTGGGTAAACAACCCTTCCCAGCGGTGCTGCTCGCCTTACGTAACCGGGCTGGTGCCGGGCCGTGCCATGACTAACAGCATTTCAACAATAGCCCTTTGAGGGCACCTGAAAGATTATTCTGCAGTCACAGCAGTCAGATGGGCGCACAGGAGTTGTGCAGACAGCGCCTGTTGATGTTTGTGCCACAAATAACCTATTATACACAGAGTGCACGCGTGTAAATATTTCTCCCTAAGTCTCCTCAATACTTTATTTATCTTAAAATAGCTGGAGTGGAAAACTTTCTGAGTAAGTACAGGAGCATTAAAGTCATGCTTTGTAGGAAAGTTTTGCATTGTTCTTTCTGAACTTTAACTGTCCTGCTTTGTTCCCTCCTTGATGACACAGATGCTTTCTTCATGGCATCATAGTTCGTTGCTGTGAAAATGACTGAATCACACAGTCAACAGAGCTGAAGCAATACCGCGGAGGGAGAAGCTGTGCAAGTTGTTGAGCTCGTATTTTGAAGTGTGCATGTGTATTTTTTTAGGTATGTAATTCAGATGGCGGAGGTGGTAAGAAAAGAACAATCTTGCAGTGAAGGAACAAATAGTGGGATCATCTGTTTTTTTTGGTCTTGTACCCAAGCACTAGCTCTGAAATGTTGTCTAGGTCTTGCTATACCAAGCCAGCTGCCCTTGAGATGGAAAATGTTCTGCCAAAAAACTATAAATAACAATGCTGTTGCCATTTACAAGCTTTCCTTCTGAAATGTTTGAGTATTCCAGTAGTGGTCATGGCAGACACACACCAGTGAAGATCCCAGTTAGATGGGCTGCGATTGGCTGCATTTGCAGTGTGAGTGAGTGGATCGGTTTTGTTTTGTCTTTGTTTTTTTTTTAAGGATGTTTCCAAATACAGTGTATCTAGTTTCTTCCAGAGAAGCCAGAAACACAGATTGGCCTTTAATACAGGAGGCATCAAAGTGCTGTGTTAATGCAGACAGGCATGCAGAACTACTGACAGGATTTCAGGTACTTGGGATTGCTTAGTATTTATTTAATAGTCATATCCTAAGGCAGCCCTCTGCTTTCTTAATCACTGTCCATGTCCATAGACCACTGTGTACTGTGAATAAAAGACTGCAGAGCCCACCAGTGCTGCCAGCAGCGTACACAGGATAAACAGCAGTGTTTTCAGATAAAGGTGAAATCCCAGACCCTCACTGATTCCACATGACTAGATCAAATGTGACCATACTGAACTGGCCTCTGACTGGCTGCTGGAGCATCCTGACCAGCAAGCACTGGTGAACCTGGTCCCCAGCTGCAGGTTGCAGGTTGGTGTTGGGTCTGTCGGTCATGTTTTTCTAGCAGGGTGGGATCAACATGGACATTTCTTGAAAACTGAGTCAAAACCAGGAACTTCACGTGGAGGCCAGATGATACTTTGGAGCTGTACTTCCTCGTAAGGAGTACAACTGTGTGCAACTGAAAAATAGCACTAAGTTGTAGAAGCATGTACAGGAATTCTTTTGTCTTAGTTTGGAATATAAGTAGGAGAATCTGAACTGGTCGCTTCATGAATTCCCTTGCTGATACAGAAAAATCTGCCAGGGAGTAGAGCATGGACTGGTCTTTGTGCTTTTGAGGGGAAGCCTTATGAAGATGGAACTGTTTCCTTCACTTTTTTTCCTTCCCCCTCCACCTTTTTGGCAGAGGTTACTTTTCTTCAGGCAGTTTTGGGTTATGCAGAGGTGCATAGTGTAGAGCTCCTGTTTGTGTGCTGTCCTCGTGCAGCTGCACGTTTTGGAAGGCAGCATCCACAAAGGAAAGGCACAAGGTTCTGATGCTACATTAATGTCACCACAACTTGTTTTAAGATGCTCAACAGTACTAGACAGAAACCAAGTCTTAATGTTTTGTGATTTCTAGAAACTATGGAAAAAATATCTTACCTTCCCCCCCTTCATCCCCCATCATAGAGGTGTCTCGATTTTGCTCTGAATTCCATGAACTGTGATTTCCAAGAAATTACCTGCAAGTTGAGTTTTGTAGAGAGCAGGAGTTTGTGTCTGTGGGGAGCACTGAGGAGAAGAGGGCATGTGCTCAGCCCCCGAGGCCGGCAGCACTGGCAGCTGCAGGAGCTGTGGGCAGTGGGATGGAGCTGGGGGAACTGGCAGCAGGAGGAGAAGCTCTGATCTGACAGCCTTGCCTTGGGAAAGGGAGCACAGCTTGGGGCTGACAGAGGGAATGTGTGAGGGATGGGGCTGGAGGAAGCGGCTGGGGCTGCTGGGATGTGCTGGGGAGCTGCACAGAGCAGGAGCTTTGGAGTTTAGTGGGGATGGAGGCTTGGGAACAAGAAGCTTGTGGTTTACTGAGGTTATTTAAGTATCTGAGCAACTTAATTAGCTTGGGGAGAACCTCTGCTGTCTTCCCCCATCTTCTTATCTCCGGAATCCAGTGCTACCACGCAGACACACAATCTCTCTTGCTTTCAGCCTAGTGAAGGGCTGGGTCCCTTTAAATACCAGTCCCCTTACTTGAACATTTTTTCTTCATGACACTTTTCTCCTGTTTTGATGAAGCAGAGTATAGTTTGCTCACTTTATTAAAAATACATTTCTCTTTCATCCTTCATTTTGACACCTGCCTTACTGCCTAAAAGGAAATAAAACGCTTGCTGGAAGGATTCCACCATTGAGTTTCTGAGATTATAAATACATTCCTCCTCCTAATTACCTTTGAAATGTGTTTGAGCATAACATCTTATTCTGGAAAAAAAAAACCATGTAATACTGCTTCCTCTCTTCCATTCGTCAGTGACATCTCAAATAGTTTGCACTTTTGCCATATTTCAGTAATAGCAATTGCTGTGTATTGCTGGGTGACAGAGAATAAGGTCCTTATGCACTGAAAGAATAACAGCACAAAATTTAGACTGTGGTTGACAAAAAGGTATTATGCAGAACGGGACAGTGGAGTGAAGGAGGCTGGCTGAAGGGAGAAACCAGCAGGAACAGCTCCTTGAAAAGAAAATGCTATGAATGGAAACAGAGTCTATTCATTTTTGTGCCTCTTTCTGCAAGTGCTGTGGGGATTCATAGTCTTTTGTCCTGGAAGTATGTGGTTTTGTTATTTTTCTATACACATCCTTTCCTATACAAATCCTGTACCTGCTGAGTAGCTAGAAGCCCAGATGACATAACGCTGCCGAAGCTGCTGCTTGGCGTGCCTCTCTCGGCCCCTTTCCCTAAACGTCCAGTTACCCAAGGCTGAGTTATATAATGAATGACAGTCCTCGTGGCTAGCCTTGTTTTCTCATTCTCAGTACTCCTCCTTGTTTCAGAAACTTCCTCTGCTAGTTTCATTATGTTCTTGGAACTTGAATTAAGAGGGAGGAGCTGGCTGGCCAGGCAACCTATTCCTGCATTTCACTCCTTGGCCTACAAGTGTAGAGAGTCAGCAGGTCAGGAAAAAAAAGTTACTGGAGGATTATGCTTTGAAAAATGGTGTGATGTTAGCATGAAATGTAAGTCATGAAGAATTTGAGAATGGAGTCTTTGCTCGCTTGCAGTGTAGAGAAGCTGGTTTAAAACTGCACTGGCTCCTCCTTGTCCAGTCCTTTGCATGCCAGAATTGGCTCAGAGGAGCTGAGGATTGAACAGTTTCTGATGTGATTTTGAAGCCTTGTGAGTCTGTGCATTAAAGCTCAACTTCTTCAGTATTTGTGTTAATACCCCATTGTGTGTAAATGAGGACTAGCTGATTACTTAATGATGTTTGTATATTATCTGCTGTTACGCAGGTGTTAATCTTATTAAATGTGTTAATAACTGCTTGGTCGTTACAAGTATCAGCTTATTAGTCCTGCTTTGAATCTGTATTTGCATCTTGAACTCACATTCAGGGCCAAACTTTGATAGCTGTGTATTATATGTTTACTTCCCATGTGTAAACTTACATTAACAGGATTGCTTATTTTACTTTACGCATGCTTCAAAGTCTGGGTCCCAATTCAGGAAGCTGTTCCTAATCAGAATTGTTCGTCAACATGCACTCTAGGTACAGCCCTGTTATTGAAGCAAGGCTTGGCTCCTGCAGTGCACATCGAGTTTGTTTTCATAAACATCTTCCTGGAGGTTTCCTTCTGGAGACCTTCAAAGAAGTTGGGACTTTGATCAGTAATACTTAATATTTTTGTGGAGTTTCTCGTCTGTAGATTTCAATGTGTTTGTTGCAAAGCGGACAGATGTCACCAGGTGCCACTCTGCAAAATGAAGAAGCTGAAGAAGAAAGACTTAATTGGCTGGAGCAGAAATTACACAGTGAGTCAGTGCTGGGAGTGGAACAGAATTCAGGTCTGTTGGCTCCCACTGCTGCATCCCGTCCGCACCGTCTCTGTCCAGAGGCTGTCTTGAGCTGCTCTCTGCACATCATGTTCTCATCTGCCATCAGACAGGAAACACTGAAATTTCATTTAAACAAAGAATTAATAGTTGCAAAAAGAAGCGCTCAGAGTTGGTAGTTGTTATTTTCTTCCCCTGACACTGACTTCCTGCAATTGTGCTTCTCAGTCTATAAAGCAGGGTGATAGATTTCTCCTGCTTTGTTGGAAGAAGAGTTGCTTCTTTTTAGCCGTGTTGCATCGGGTGAGAGCTAAGTGTTCTTGTAGCTTTCAGAGAGGCACTTGCCTTTGGATGGGCGGAAAAGCAGCAGAATCTAAAAAAAGGATTTGTGAAAGAAATTTTAAACTAATGTTTTACCTGAAAATGGAAAAATTAATGCTCCCTGTATCTGTGTAGGGGAAGGCATTAGGATAAGGCATCTCTCAACTTCCTAGTGACTGTTATAGAGTGAATTTACTGGTATGTATAAATTCTTCGTTTGACAGATCTGTGGAACAAAATTTTGGATTTATAACAGGTAGAGCAAAGACTGTAAGAAGTTGGGAAAGCAAAGGCAGTTGGAAGTCACTGTTTTTTATAAGAGTCACGTAAGAGAGGTTTGTACTTAAAAAGCCATGCTGTTCTTGAAGCTTTCCCAATTAAAATGAAATCAACCAAGCCAATTAGTTGTGACAGAACTTCTACTCCCTAAATGTTGTCATTTGATTTTAGTGCTCTTCCCATGCTCCTGAGGAGCTGGATGGACCCTTGGCATTCTGATGCATTTTGAAGGAAGGACAGCGCTTCAGATAGGTGCCTTCTCCGTGTCCTTTAGGGCTCTCGATTCCTATCACTGAGACTGCATCTTCTCTCCTGCTTTCCTAACCTAGGGAATTGCTGCAGGCTGCTGGTCAGAGCAGGTCTGGCTTTACCTTGCAGCAGCTTTCAGACACCTGAGGAGCACGATCCCGCCCCCGGGAATGGCCCTGTCCTGCTGTGTCACCTGCCCGGCTGGCTGCGCGCTCCTCCCGCCCACGGGAGCCTGGTGACATCCAGGCCCTATCTGGGTCAGTAGGCAGAGGGGACGCTCGCCCTGCTTGTTCCTTCATCATCATTGTCTCAGGTACCAGCTGTTCTGGGATCATTTTCTTTACTGTTCTGATTATTTCAAACCTTCTGTCAGTAGGTACGTGCAGTGGGGTAATGGGTCTTTCCGGCCACCTCTCATTCCCTAGGAGTCAGCCTGTTCTTATGCTGTTGAATAAAATCAATTTAACAAGTAAAGAGAAGAACCTTTTTCTCTCTGGGAATGGCCACTGTAGTACGGCTTTAACGACTGGGACTGGTCACAGTCCCCTCAGCAGCTTCAGATGGATGACTGGAGTTTTAAGTAGATGCCTTTTTGTTAATCAGAAGAATAGTGTGCAAAGCTGACTAGGCTGTGCTGTCTGTTCTACCTTGACATCTCACTCGGCTTGAACAGTCGCGTTGAAAACTAAATTGGTGGTTTTAGATTTGTTCATTGTACAAAAGTAACAGCTTTGCTTTTAAAGATCTTGCCGAGAGCCTCTGATGTGCTTTGGAGAAAAGAAGAAAGCCGGAGAGGTCCGCTCAGCGTTCGAGGCACCAGTCTGTTTGGTGGACTAAAGGCGTGAGTTGTAGCTTCCTTGTTCCCTTCGGAGGTAAACAGCCTCCAAAGAGGTTAAAAGCTGGCAGCCTGTGGCTGGATGCACGGCAGCTTGTGGTGTTTGCAGGCAGTGTCAGGCCTGCTCTTACTGCCCGCTGCTTGAAGGCTGTTCAGGCAGCTTTATTGACACGCAGGGATGAGCTGTCCCAGAGCCATTATTTGAGAGCAGTGACCCAAGGAAGCAGAGGAACGGTTGCTGCCTGTTAAACAGCTTTTTTTTTTTTTTTTTTAAGCTCTTAGCTGAGTGATTTGATTTCTCTGCTCTTCTAGTAGCACTGGAGTATATTTTCCTAGTTTCTTTTAGTTCTTCTAGCCCCTTGTAGTTAGTCTGTCTGTCTGTCTCCCTTTAAGGAGCACTGAGATGTCATGTTCTGGGGCAGTAATTTCTTCCCCTCTCCATCTAGTGGCTACAGCCTGAGAATCTGTCTTACCTCCTGTTTGTGTTGTGGAACATGAGGAGGTGGATGGGGTTGCTGGTTACTGGATGTTGCAGTGGGTACTTTCTGTAACCCAGCAATTTTGCTGAGTTGCTTGGTGAAACTTCTAAAATGTCGGTGAGCACAGATCCCACGGTGCCTCGGGCTGTTGGGGAGGCAGGTTTTCACTTACATGCTTTGTACTTCTGATTCTTAAGCTTTGGTTAGGTGGTGGACATCTCTTTGCCCAAGCAGCCAGCATATCACAAAGGTAGAAACGCTCCCTGACACAAAGCAGCATGCCTTTGGTGGGAAGGTTTCTCTAGAAATACCAGTGGGCACTAAAAGAAGGGTGTTTCCCTTTTGCCATTAGTCTCCAGCCTGAATGATCTTGCTGTGTCAACAGTGTGTTGGTAGCTTCATTCTGATTCCATGAATTCACAAAGAAGGTATCCAGCATAGCCTCTGCATTAGTATTTTTCCTTTCTGCCTCCAAGCTATACTGATGCTTGGGGGGCAGAAGAAAGTTTCTGAGACAAACAGGGTGACTAGATTCTGATCTCCCCTTGGTAACACCAACCTTCACCAAAATTTTCCTGGAGTCTATTTGTGCACAGTTGTCTTTGAATGTCAGATGGACTTAGCCAGCTTGTATTTGTAATGACTGAATTTCTTCCTGCTTCCCATGTCCTCCTTATAAATGATAACATATTTCATGCAAAGTGAATTGCAGGATTCTGAGCTGTAAGTGGTATCTCTGTTAAGAGCCTTAATAGCAGCAGGTTCTGAGTGAATCACAGTCCATAAACTCTTCTGCTGTCTCCAGGGCTGCATCTTCCAGAGGAGGTAGCAGCAGGAACGTGAAGAAGGAAAGTTGTGCTGTGCTGCGGGCAGGTGGAAAACTCCTCGGGGCCGTTGTTCCAGCTCATTTTGTGTGCACTTAAACATGATTCCTGAGGAGGGCTTGAGGTTGCTCATTCTCCTCTCCCTACCTCACGCCTGCCTTGGTTTCCTGAACTGCTAATGCAGCTCTTCTGTCGTGAAATGACAGGCTTAAAAATAGATGCACCTACACAAATCTTATGGGAAGAGCTGGTTGTTTGTGCATCAGTTTTATAGCAGCCAAGTAAAGGTGCCTGAACCAACCTTCTCTGTTCTCTGAATCATATGCCTGTAATACAACAGTAAAACAGAAGTGTTTGAGGAGGCAGATAGGTAAACAGTAAGAGGAAAAATAAAAGAGTGTGGAGAGTGACAAATCCCAAGGTTATGTCCCTGTCTCCAGGGCAAGTTAATCCTTCTAAGAGTTAAAGATGATTTGTCTCTTCTATAGCATCTGAATAAAATTGTCAGCTGGCTGAATTCACTGATGTCTGCACGAAGTAATTAAAGAGTGTAGTGTAATTCAGAAGGATGCAGCCTAAAAATTAGGTTATTTAGAATGTCTAAATAGTAGATGCTTACAAAGAAGAGAAGATCCTAGATGTTTTCTGACCTGCTGCCAGACAGCTGCCTCAGGATGGCCATTCCTGAGGGTGCTGGGGCAGGTTTAGCTGTCCCAGGCAGTTTGACAGCTGTGTTGCTCCTTGAGTCCCTTCCACAGTGTGTGTAGTCGTCATCAAAAGCATCTGTGGCTGTTCTTCTGAGTATATGTTCCTAGAAGTGCACTGCGTGGCAGTTTTCCTACTCATCTGAAAAAATAAAACAGTACAATCAACAAGTAGAGTGCCTTGCCTTCTTTTGATGACCCCCCACCTTGTTTGTTTGTTTTTTATTTTAGAAAGTGTTTCTTAGTGTCTAATCTTTATGAGATACCTCTGTGTTGTATTTCCTGAATGTACAGCCCAGGGTACAGGGTGTAACGGTAGAAGTTGTTTCTCCTATATTGCAGCTCCATTTACTGGTGAGGACGTAATGAATGGACTTTGTAAGGAACAGGCAAGCTTTGTTGTGTTAGTCAGGAATTGGCGTATGTGTGGAGAAATACTGACATCAAGCCCTCTTGGATTGGTTTTACTTGGGGCCCGCAGCCATCCTCTGATTCACTTTTCTTTGGTTTGCAAGAAGTACTTGACAAATAGGAAAAAACAGCAGCAATATTGCGCTTGAATATATCTCCCCTTTGTAGGAGCTGTGCTACTTACTGTTCAGCTGGGGGAGGGCATTGCCAGCACGTGGGCAGAAGGATTTTTGGTCTGCAGCCCCTCTGTTTCTCTGAGCAGTGATGCTGCTTGCCAAGAAGGAAGCAGTCGAGGACAGAGTTCTTACTGACCCTAAAAGCCCTTGGGGACAGCTGAGGCTGTGAGGCCTCACCAGCTCAGCTGGCTTTTTCTTATGTATTTATTCCTCCCCATCTTTTGGAAACCCTGGGGAGCTCTCCCCCACGACGTCCTTGGGCTCCGTAGCAGGCGTTCTGTCCGATGGGTTGTGGTGCTCCCTGCTCACACCCAGTGAGCACGGCAGGCAGCCAGCACCACCCAGCTGCTGCTCCCCCAAGTGGGATGGGGGAGAGTGCTGGAAAGGTGGAACTGAGAACTCATGGGCTGAGACACTTGACTAGGTAATGCAGAAGCCTTGTGCAGAAGCAAAGCAGAGCAAGGAATTCATTTGCCACTTCCCATCGGCAGGCAGGTACACAGCTCCTGCCAGGAGAGCGGGGCTCAGCACATGTAGCAGTTTCTTGGGAAGACAAATGCCACCACCCCGACCATCCCTCCACTTCCTCCTCCTTTTCCCCAGTTCTTATTGTTGAGCACCACACCACATGGTACGGGACATCCCNTGCTGGAAAGGTGGAACTGAGAACTCATGGGCTGAGACACTTGACTAGGTAATGCAGAAGCCTTGTGCAGAAGCAAAGCAGAGCAAGGAATTCATTTGCCACTTCCCATCGGCAGGCAGGTACACAGCTCCTGCCAGGAGAGCGGGGCTCAGCACATGTAGCAGTTTCTTGGGAAGGCAAATGCCACCACCCCGACCATCCCTCCACTTCCTCCTCCTTTTCCCCAGTTCTTATTGTTGAGCACCACACCACATGGTACGGGACATCCCTCTGACTGGTCTGGGTCAGCTGTCCTGGCTGTGCCCCCCAGCCCCTGCTGGCAGGGCAACATGAGGAGCTGAAACGTCCTTGGCTCTGTGCAGCACTGCTCAGCAACAACTAAAACACTGGTGTGTTATCACCACTATTTCCATCAAAAATCCAAAGCACAGCATCTTATGAGTCTCTATGAAGAAAATGTGACTCTATCCCAGCCAAAACCACGTCACTTGTCCAGCACTGAGCTGCCAGCATGCAGCTTGCTGGAATACAAACTCTGGCTCTGCAGTTCTTCAGATTTTGTACTGTAGTAACAACAGGATCCATATAATATTTTGAAAGGTACCTTTCTGTACTCCTCTCTTTGTCTTGTTTAGTCAAATCTGCTGTAGAATCTTTAGTTCTTCGTTTAACTAAACAGTGAAGTTACATTTCTGCTGCTAAATGTGTGGTGCCTGCAGGTCACTTCCAGTGGAGTTGTTTGTTAACAGAGCAAATTGGTTCAGTAGCACCACGTTCTCTCTCTCTTTTTTTTTCCAACCAGGTATCAAGGCTGCTGCTGTCTAGTAAAATTAAGGTAGTACTGCACTGTGCACTGGGCCAGCTATTGAGTAATGTCACCAGAAATTAGTGACCTCAGCATCAGATGTAGTGTCTGCTGAAAAACAGATGCTGCTTCTAAAAGCTGGTTAACGGGGGAGGTGGAGGGATCGAGCGTTGTTTGAACACCCACATTCTTCTGTGTGAATCAGAGCCACGGACCCTTGCTGCTAAGACGACATGATGTGTTTACGCCACTGTTGACCTGCTAAAGGTGGAATGTCAGCCTCTTGATCAATTTTGTTAATTGTCTTTGACATCAGAAATGTAATTTGCTGTAATGAACGATTGTGTCCTCTAGACAGCTTCCCCCTTCATGACGTGCTGCAGGCCTACCTATGATAGAGCCAATATGCTTCAAAAAGACCGATGTTTAAGTATTCCTTTTTTTCTGGGAAAATTATTATCTGCCTAAAGCACAAAAAAATATTTTTCCACTGCTCCTTGCTCAGAGTTGTGTTTCAGTGCTCCACAGACAAAGCTGAAGCCTGCTGTCCCTGTGCAGTGACTCACCACGGGGCATCAGTGGCACAGGCAGACTGATAAGCTGTGCTCTCGGTGCGTGCCCCAGGTTGCACGGCCAGTGCATTGCTCCCCTGTTTTCTCCCTCCTCCTGCCCTGGTGAGGGATGTGCATGCTTGAGGCTTGCAACAAACGCTGTAAACCGAAGGAGAACTCTGTTTGTCCTTCTCTGATATTAGCTCCTTTGCATATCAAAGTTTACCTTTGCTACACAACATTCAGATTCAACCACCACTGAGTTCTACTTATGAGTATTGATTTTTTTTTGTATTAACTTTTTTGCTTCTTATTCATGAAAAAGATACCAGCATCTTACAGAGATGTTACTGTAGTATTTTATTGAAGTTCCTTTGAGACTCCAAAAATAACAGAAAGAGTTCTTCTATTCAGGAAGGTGATAATCTCGAGCAGAATAATGTATTTATTGCTTAATTTCCTGAAATATTTCAGATGCAGACTGGAAGCTGTCGAGGTGTATGGCAGGCACGCTGCAGCAGGAAGCCCTGCCTGGAGGAGCTCCTGCTGCAGGAGGGAGCTCATCCCTGCTCTCAGGGCAGACATTTTAAGTACCCACTCTAGAAGAAAAAGCAGTGTTTGGGTAGACATCTTCTGCTCACTCTGTCACCCTTTTTGCACTGTCGATCAGACAGATTTGAAAGGAAAGTCAGGAATCACCCCAGGGCTGGTCATGTCAGCCTGCATCGCTCTGTGGCTGACCTACCATTGCCTCTGCTTTGCTGCCCTTGGACATAATTGCTTGTGGCTGCCCTGTTCAGATGAGTGCTGCTGCAGCTGATGGTGGCTGGTTACACGCTTTGATGCTGTTCAGGGTCTCCTACAGCCACAGAAACTGAACAGGAGGAGCATATACTTCTACCCAAAGAAAAATTGTTTGAATAGCAGCATCTCATATTAGTCTAGATACAGCTTGAAGTTCATCTCATTTTTACTGGCACTTTGTGTGCCATCCTTTTGTTTGGCTCCGTGGAGGTACACCCAGGTTTCACCTGGCCATCCACTTGTGCAGCTGCAGGAAGATGAGGCCAAGCATGTCACTGCCTGGAGAGGCCTTGTTGCACTGCTGGCTGTCAGGCAGCCCTCACCCTGCCTCCCACCTCCTTTCATCATTCTAAGGTTTGGGGATCTGTTTGAATCTCATGAAGAAGAGCTGTGCAAGGATCCTGCTTACAGATGCTGTTTGACCAGTTCATTGACATTCCTCTCAGGGAGATGGGAAAGTTTCTGGTTATGTCCTCTCAGCATTGGATAGGAAAAAACTGTAGCATTCCCTGACATCAGTCGTGAACATTGGTTCCCATGGAACTCTGACATTACCAACCTCTTTTTTTTTTGTTGTTTGCATCCATGCTGTCCATTGAAACAAAAGACAATAGATACACTGGATGTGTCAGGAAATTCCTTTGTCATACTGATGACAGCCCAGTGCTATCTTTAGCCGTGTATTCTGGTACCACGAGGTCCAGCCCTCCCTTTATGAGCATCTGTGTGACCTGGAGGAAAGCTTTCCTAGCAAAAAGTCTGTTGTTTGCATCCTGCAACTATGTCAGCTGATGGACTCAGAGATGTTTCTTCACCTTACAAGCCTTCCCTTTTGGAGCAAAGGCAGTTGCCAAAAGCTAGGTATAAATAACGTGCTGGCTGTCCTGGGGAGACTGCGTGCATTTCGTCAGTGCACAGCACTGTGTGCCTTTGTGTAAGCATACAGGGGCCAACAGCTTCACAGGGCTGCCTGCTGCATTCCCTTCACAGTTACTCGAGGCAATGAACGTGCTGGAAATCGACGCCCTGGTTTCTCGTGGTTGTTCAGGATGTAAGTACAGGAATATCTGAGGGGATAGTCACAGGAGTACAGTGTGTCTCGCTGTGTCGTGGGCTGGTACAGCTCTGAACATCCCGTCTTCCTCCAGTGTTAGTAATAGCTTCCATTGCGTTGGATGTGTTGGTATCAGAAATCTGTAAGGCCGCTTTTGCAATACAGAGGGCACGAGGTTCCTGTCTGTTCCCAGGGTATGAATACTCTTCCAAGTGACCAATGCTTCAGGAACCTGGAGGCTTGCAGGAACATCTGACCTGAGGGCAAGTAAAACCTGTTCCCCTTTTCCATGCACACAACTCCAGGGCCTGCTCTGTGCAAATGGGATCCAGAGACTTGCTTACATCTCTTAGTTGTGTGTCAGTGGTCAGTGGAGGAAGAGGGAATGTGGCATAGTTGAAGAGATGGGAAGCAGAATAGCACATGGAGTGGATGAACTGCCTTTTAAGCACTCAAAGCCAGATGATGAGTTTGGCTGAGAACCATTGATCATCAGCCTTCTGCAGCGTCTTTGCATGTTCCTAGCTTACTCTCACCATGTAAAGCTTAATTTGTTGGTTTGGGGTGTTGTTTATGTGATGAAAATGGCAGTCAGAGAGGAGAGAGCTGTGCCGTGACATCAGCTTTCCACTGGGTTATTTTAAAAAGATGGGTTATTTTTTTAATCCTGTGATGGGTCATCGTTTTAAAACCAGTAAATATTTCTGATTGTAAGAAAAATCTTCCTTTTATAGTATCCACGTTCTGCTGTTTTTACTGACTCCAGTGTAGAGCTATTTCCTATCTCAAATTGTTCACTCACACTGAAAAGCTTTTGCATTTTCATGTGCTCCTTCCCTCAGCTCTTTTAGCCCTGTTGATCTATTATTGTGACTATGGCGCGGCGCCGCCAGCTTTCAGCATTTTATGGGCTGTGAGCAGGAAAGATCAGCTACTTCCCCTGCCTGTGAGACCATGATGTCACCAGCTGCTCTGGGCTGCTTTATCATCCGCTGCTGCTGTTGCTTTGGTGTATGTGGAAAGAATGTAAACAGCTCTTTCCAGATGTTCTCAGGGCAGCTGGAGAACCATAAATGGACTCCTTGCTTCAGGAATATTACACATCTATCCAGGCAGTGGCAGGGAGTAGAGCCGTTAAGACATACGTACAGCTCCGTGGGCATCCTGTGCAGCACGCTCTGTCGGTTGCATCACATGAGCCGGAGCTGCGTGCAGTTGGCAAATGCCACTCTGTCTGCTGGTGTGGCCCCTTGGCTGTGCCTGGAAGTGCTGCCCGTTGAATTCGTCCTCGTGAGACCATGAACAGATGGACTCTTCCTATTTCGATAGGTGAAGCAGTGGCTTGTTGGGATGGTTGAGTGATTGCATAGCAAGCTCAGGATGTGAGCTGTGTAGGTGAACTACCATGAAACCAGCTCTCCTTCCTTCTCTTACCCTTTCTTCCTCCAGGTTCACCTCCTGAATAAAGCACAGCAATAGTATCCCAATTGTGTGCATGGCAAATGCTGTTTTGTCCACCCCCTGTGCATCTAGATTGTACTGATGAATTATATAAATACAGAGTAAAGGAAAGAATGCTGGTGTAGTTTTTGAGCTCTCCATGTAGCATTTGGTGTAGTAGGAAGTACTGAATCAACATGGGGGTGTTTCATCTTGGTGCCATATAGAGTAGGAATTTGGAAGCTGGCGTCTCTCATGCCTGCCCAGGGCTGGAAAAAGCATCAAATCTCACTCGCTAGGGCTACATCCAAAAAAAGTCTATTCTGGGGGAGAAGCAGTCACTTCCTTCTTTAGGGTGTGTGTGTGTTTTTAATGCATTAATTAATTTTTATTGAGTGGTGGAAAAACTGATGTCAGAGCTGCACTGCGGCTGGACATGCAGCAACACAAGGTGGTAGGAAATAATACAGCAACATCATAAGGGCAGTGAAAGTTTAACCATGGAGAGTTTAAAATAGCAAAGCTGAGCCATATGGATATTAAAAGATATGACTGAATCAAAACAACTGTCTAATATTAAATTGGATTTTGCAGACTTCTTGGGTTAATTTCTCTTGTGTATCCCATGTCCAGGGGTGGGCTTATTGCCTCGACATCGTGATTTCTGGCTTTGGTATTGGTGGTCTTTGGGTACCGTGGAATACAAAACACAAGCTGCAATGTTAGTTGTGTCTCACTGATTTTTTTTTTTTGCCAGGCCTTTATATTCAGGAGTCTGTAGATATCCTTTTACGGTGGTCTGTAAACTTGTCCAGCATGACTTCTTCTCTGGCACCTGTAGCAGCTCAGATTGCAGAGATCCATGACAGCAAGGCCAAGGGAGGCGGAGGGAAGTGCTTTGGAAACCGGAGCCAAAAAGCAGAGCAGTTACATAACTGTACAAAAGAAAAAGGACTTTTTGTTTTGTTTTGTTTTTCCTTCCCATATCCTTCTGCAAACTCAAAAAAATGCTGTTGGAAAGCTGGATGGAAAAAACTTCAGCATCATTCATCCCTGCGGGGACATGAAATGTATTGAAATATTCCACCTGTTTTATGGCTGTTACTTTTCCTCTTTCAGGTTTGACATCTACAGGAAGGTGCCAAAAGACCTTACACAGCCAACCTACACAGGGGCTATTAGTAAGTAGCACTTCTTTTTGCTGTCCTTGCATACCCCTGATCTAAAGTGAAAGATCTTTTGGCTTCTGTGTCTTAGAAGATGTTTTAAAGGGGTATAAAACACTGGAAATGGTGTCCTTTGTTGCTGAGACAGCTCACTTTACCCAATCCATAAGGTTGCACTAAATGATACAGGAATTTGCATGGATTTGGAATGTCGGCATCAAAGAGTAGCAAAGGTATCTTGTTATGAAAGGGAGCTGTTGAGAGCTAAAGCTGAAATACCCACTCTGCTAGCTACTGAAGTAGCTAGAGTGAATTTTTGGTAGAGTCTTCCCAGGAATAGAAGCTGTGAGTCTGCTCCAAACACTGGCAGAGCGAATGACTGCTGAATTTTTTTGCCACTCTCAGAGAGGCATCCCTTTAGTGTGAAAAACAGCTGATAACAGTTGTGGTCACAGTTACTGAAACTGAGTTTTTGCTTACTGAAGAGATTTGAGGAACCAAACTACTGCGAATAGGGAATCCGGATTTTGGATTCTGGTTGCAGAAGGAGCAGAGTGGATGGCACTGCCCAATGGCCATCAGAGAGGATGGTTTGGGAAACAGATACTTCTGTTGCGATGTACTCAGGGGATTCATCTGATATTGTAGATGGGACTAATGAGCAAAGATCTTATTTTATTGTTATCTGTCATGCTTTTAAAGGAGAATAATTACTTTGTCAGAAACCACTGATAGTGATCCACTCTCACTCCTGTATATCAATACATAGACTTCAGCTGATACAAATCTCTTGCCTCGGGCCTCTTTTCCTTCCTTCCTCCTCCTGAGGTAGGCTGTAGGCTGAGTAATGCAATTTCACACAATTATACCCAGTGAGCGCACTGTGCAGAGTGGTAAACATTGATCAGGTTGGTCCTGCCAAGTCTGTAATTAGACGCCTATTGCAGCTTTCCTGTTCCATTGAACAGTGACTTCCTTTGATCATATAGCTGTGCTCCATTCATCCATTCTTGTAGATGGGTCAGTAGTCTTGTATGTCACTGCTGACGTGAGTGATGTCATATCCCTTGGTGACAACAGGCATCAAATAGAATTGAGTCAATAGCAGTGAATCAATGGGACACAAAGCAAAGCCTTTTGTGAGCCAAAGAAACTCCTCACTCCATACTGTGAGGCCGGTTGAGCGCTGGAGCAGGTTGCCCAGAGTGGTGTGGAGTCTCCAACCCTGGGATAATCAAAACAAGCAGACCTGGCTGCTTGTTTTGTACCCGCTTCAGCTGAGACTGTTTTTTGAAGGGGCATTGGATGAGATGATCTCCAGAGGTCCCTGCCAGCCTCAACTATTCTGTGTTTTGGTGAAGATAGCTTGTTACTGTAAATATTTACTTTCAGAGAGACCTTGTCCTCCCTGTTCTCCTGCCCGCTGAATTACTTGCGTGTTGACTCCTTCTTAGGTTTGCTGAGACTGTGAACAAAGAGCTTGAATAAAACTGTTCAGTAATTTAGAGGCATATGAGATTGAGTGTTTTGAAAGAACACTTTGAACCTGCTTAGGGATCCTGCCTTCTCTTCTGTTTTGGAAACGAAGAGTTCCCACACTATAACTGGGCTGACTTTGAGAATTTGTCTTGTTATGAATCACCTGCAAAAGAGAATGTTTTAGAAACAAAAAACCCATCAAAGGCCATCCAGCAGTGTTAGGCTTTCAGATCTGCAGTAAACAGCTCAAGTGATAAGTGTGCTGTGGGAAGGCTTGGAGGCTGTGACTCTTAAAATTATTAGCTGACTTATTTCTCTCTATTGTTATTTGCAGCTTCTCAGGCTTTGATTTTCTTCTCTAACTGGTTCTCCTTCTTTTTGTCAGAGTGTTTGCAGACTGGCTGATAGAAGCTTTTGAACCACACAGGCAACCAACAACCTGTGGTGGCTTTGCATGTGAGGATCCTGGATGCAGCTTTCCTAATGGGTTTTCTGTCTGACCAAGCCTGTGACTCGTAATTGGAAAGCCAGTGATCTTGAGTGTTGTGGGAGGCCATGAATGAGTCCAGCCCTTTGCCATGCCGGTTTGAAGCCTGGGAAAGGTCTCACAATTTTGTGATAAATGCTTCAGGGAATTCAGATGGTAACAATAACAGGGGCTTGGAGGTAGGGGAAGGTGCTACTCTGCTTTACAGAGTAGATATAAAATAGCCTGTAGTAGCTCACTATTGTAGCCCTTCCCATGTCATTTCTGCTGAGACTTCAGTATCGTTTCTGGTGCTTGCTGGAACGGGAGCAGATTACTGTAGGATTCCTCCAGTTGTGTTTGTATTATTAAAAAAAAAAAAAAAAAAAAAAAACAAAATTTTTGGTTTTTGGTTTTTTTGTTTTTTTTTGCCTTTTTTTTTTTTTTTTTTTTTTTAAGAAGCTTGAGTTTTATTTAGGGAGGAAGGAATAGATCAAATTGCAGAAGAAAAGAGATGTAAGTACCAACACTGCTTCCAGCCTCCTGGGGTGAAGCAGCCAGCTCCACTAGGAAAGTCACATTTAGGATAAGGTGTTAAGGTAGTTTGATGGAGGAGAGCAGGCAATCTGGAATACAGGCAAGTTCAGAAGCCAACTGGAGGATTTCTGTTGTGTAGGCTTTTGTAATTTCAAAAGCACACTGCATGTAAGATACTTCAGATCTGTGTAGCAATCCTTCTGGCTACTAAAAATTAGTAGGAACAAAGGAACCAAGAGCAGTCCCCCATAGTTCAGTAGTATAGGTTTGCCCAGAACAACACACCCACCGCTGGGGACTTCTCTGAAATGCAGGTGAGTAGTTAGGCAAGCCTTGTTCTCAATAAAAAATCTCCTCTTTCAGACCACGTTGTAGTCTTTGTGCCACTATGACAGTCATGCTATTGTTGTCCCTATTCCCCCAGGTGCTCGTGCCAGCCCTTACAAGCCTTCTGACCCCGTGCAGCGTGTCTGTGATGGCAGCACACGGCCATTCTGACAAACCTGACTGACATGGTGACAAATTGGCCATGTTTGGGTATGTAGGCAGCAGTGGCACATGCCCTGGCTGTCTGACAGCTGGCATCTGCACAGCAGCAGTCTGACTTCTTGAGAGAGGGGCCTGCAAGTCCAACAGCTGCTCTAGCAATCTTTCTGCTTAACAGCCAATGTGGATGCATAGTTTGCACGCACGTGTTGTATGCACACATGGTAATGTTATCCAGAAATACTTTGTGCTGTTTAGAGGCTGAAGTTTTAAATACACATCAGGAAATATCAAAGTTATGATTCACATGTCATCTGTAACAAGACCCAATCCTTGCACTTCATAGCAGTTTGCTTCATTGTACAATAAATACTATTAATTTTATGCCTTTATATAGACATGGGTTCACATTCTCAGTCTACATGTTGTTAAACAGTTTGCATTTCTTTCATTTCTTGCAGAGTGGGGAGGAAGAGCCAGGAATGTACCTAGTTGGGGATGTATATCAGAAGGGATATGTACAAAGGGGTTAGGATGTAGAAGCCAATGTAGACAAAAAAATGCTCGGTAGAATTTCTCATCCTTTTGGGGTTTCTAATGAGCCAATAGCAGCGTGTCCCAGTGTGTCTACAAGCAGTCCCTTGTTGGGTACAGTGATCACACTATCATACTAGAGTTTTAAGAAACCTGTCTTAGGTTGTCCTTCAAGCTCTGTGGGAACATCACAGTGCTCTTGCAGTTGAGCTAAGCTTTATGCATTAATTTTTACAATTCTGTCTGATTCCAGTCTTTAATCTACCTTTCTAAATATAATACAGTTGTCCTGTGTGGGTGGCTGGAGCTGTGCATTTGCATGGAAGCAAGCAGAGGTCTTCACTATGAAACAGCTGAAGCACTGTGTGCAAATTGTCTCACTGGGAATGTTGTATGTGCCTGCATACAGCTGGCACATACAGCTGCATACACTGAGGAGAGGGACACGTGTTCTGTGTAGAAATATTTTGGCAACAAGAGACAGTTCAACCCATAAGGCTTTTGCATAAGTCTCATGCCAAAGACACCCCCTGCTCTGAAGATGCGTGTACAGGAAGACTTTTAACAAAAGAGCAGTCATGCTAGCAAGGTCATTGCAGGACTGCATTAGGATAGTATTCTCTTTCATGTAGTGGTCAGCAGCGAGTTCTGCGAAAGAGCATGAGGACATGTGAAAGAGTGCCCAGATGTCAGTCACTTGGCAGCTCCGAACTTCCAGAGACAGAGGTGGTTCTTTAGCGGCTGTCAATGGATTTCTTTCAGGCATGTCTGATTCTTTCTTGAAGTCTTTTAGACTTTTTCTAGCATCCATAGTCTAGAGATTTCAGAATTCAGTGAGGTGATGTATAGAAGAAAGCCTCTGTCCTCTTATTTTTAAAGCTCAGTCTTCCATCCCATGCTTGTGCTGGAAGTGACAGTGAGCAGTTGTTCCCCATTCACCACCTCCAGACCTCTCACAGGCCCACTCTCAGTAACCTGTTTTGCAGTTTGAAAGATGCCTGTGCAGTTCAAACACTGACAAAAGTATGGAAGGCCTGTGGAAGTCAGTCCCTGCCAGGTGTTTCAGAACATTCTTGCAGAACTTCTTATTTATTGTACTGTATTTGGTAAGCATTCGTAGAAAGATTTATACAATCTGAAGAAGCATTGTCACAGGTCTTCTCTGAAAGAATTGAACTGGAAAATGGGCTTGAGACAGACAATACTTTGTATACCAGGAAAAGAGAAGGTAATTTGATAGTGGAAATGGCAGAGGAGAAAGTAAAAAGTTGGAAGAGAAGGAAAGCTCTGAGGGAGAATTTACAGTTAGGAGTATCAGGCTTGCACAGAAGTGATGGAGAGCAAAGAGGTCTGGCTAATGTTGTGGAAAACTTTTACAGAATGAGAAAAAGACAGATGGGAATATGGGAAACAGTTAAAGAAGAAAGAGTTGTCTGTGTCATATGTTCGCCCCTGCATTCTGCCAAAGATGAGAGATCTTGTGTGTCTGCTGTTTGGTGATTAATGGTAAGAAGCGCTGGATCAACTCGTCCTGTGCCTGACTGGTTGCTTTTTTGTGCTCTTACGTGGGTGTGTATGTTCTCATAAGAATTTTCTGCTGTGCTTTAGGTAGGTCTTTCTCCACCCCCATGATGCCCTGTGCCGATGGCTTGGCTGGGTTACAGCAACCTGGTGGTCCTCTGTGTCTTCACAGCCAGGACTTGGAAGTAACTGTCTGACCATCCGAGGTTTCTCTCTTCCAGTGAATATCCCCTCTGGCTTCCCATTTTCCTATTGGTCTTTGACTTTTTTTCCCCCCCTTTTTCTCTTTTCCTTCATCCTACTTAATGGATTTTTGGCATCCCTTTTAATGCCCTGCACTTCTGAGAGAGTCAGTAAATGAATCCACCCTTGACATGCCTCTGGTGAGGAAGGGGAAGCCATGCATTTCTCTTTCCTCAGAACTGAAGACTGACTAATCTGAAGAATGAGGCACAAGGCTTTAGGTCACTCAAGGGTCTATCTCAGTATTTGCCTTAAGTACCTCCTCTTTCCTTCCCATGCCTCCCACATTCTCTACCAGGGGAGTTGGACAGGCACAGCAGTTTGATTAAAATCGCTCCCCAGCCAGTTGTTGCTTGAGCCTTCTGAAAGAATGGACGTTCAGGCTGTGTCGGTCATGTGGAATAAAGTTGAGGAACAGGGTTTTTCTTACGCATTTCTCAATCTTAATTAGTGTCGGTGGTAA
The DNA here is from genome assembly GCA_013396635.1 of Penelope pileata. Lineage (NCBI taxonomy): Eukaryota > Metazoa > Chordata > Aves > Galliformes > Cracidae > Penelope > Penelope pileata. The sequence continues at coordinate 698,464 of WBMW01004170.1, forward strand.
AATGGTCATTTCCACAGAGTGCTTGGTCATTGTTCCTCTGCTGCGACGGAGGGGTGAACCAGACGATGCGCCTGTTGCCACAGCCCTGGAATAGCACGGCCATTTCCTGGTTTGCTCTTTTGTATCATGATTCATAATGAAGTTGGATATTTTATTTAATACAAATACACGTTGCAATCCTGTCTCCTTGGGTTGGCACATCCTTGTCTACTCTACTCAGTGAGATTCACAGCCATCCTTCCTTCCAGCCCATCCTGTGGAGGACACCGACTCTGTCACTGCTGTCACCGTGCCATGTTTTGAACAGTTTTCTTATGAAGAGTAAACAGCAGCACACAGGATCTTTTGGCTCCCTTCCTTTAACTGTGGGTTGGCTTTCTTAGAAATGACATAGGACTTGTCCAGGTACTTAGCATTGACTTTACTAGGAATTTTTCTTTTCTGAAGTGTCAGTATGTTGGCAAATGGAGAAATAAGAGGAGCATCAGGCACTTTTTAGACTAGGCCATTATCACAGTGTCTCTGCTGTACCAGCTCTTTCTCATGTGTAGCGCAGGCCGCAAGACAATTATGCATAGCCTTAAAACTTGACAAAAAATCAAAATGTCTCCTAATCCACAGGACACTACATAGCTGACTGTGTGATTTTGAAGCAAGGATATGTCGATTTTTTTCCTTTCTGGAAGAAGTTTTAATGTAATAAAATTTAATGTGGAGCAAGGGCTCCAAAGAAGTCCTGTTGTCAAGCAGCTTTGTTAACGGGGAGTGCTGGTTGACCAGCATAGTGTGTTGGAGATGGAGAACACAAGAGCCATGGCAAGATGGAAATTATGGTGGAAAAGGTGACCCAGCAGGATGCTGAGTATTGGCATGCCACTGAAGTCATTGCTCTGATGGCCCCATGTGGGTCATGTCTCTAAAGAAAAATTGTTAGTTCTTAGGTGTGTCTGGGTGGCATGTTCACAGGGGGAATAATCTGCCTGTATGAAAACAGTTTGTGTCTTTGTTAGAGATACGAAACTAACCTTTTCCTCTGCTTTCCTCTTTTCCAGTCTCTGTCTGCTGCTGTCTCTTCATACTGTTTCTCTTCCTGTCTGAGCTCACCGGATTCATAGCCACTGAAATGTAAGTAAAAACCATGTTTTCCTTTGTTTGAATGTATGTTTATGTATGATTCTTTACAGATTTACTCCGTTACCTTGGAAAGATGTGCTGGTAATTTCACTAGCCCAGTTAGTTGTCTAATGGTTTAGGATTCCTTTTGGTTGAGTCAAAATACTCATTATTTCAGCTTTTTATTTTACTAAGGCAGGCTAGGCAGACTTGGTTCTAAAATACTTATATTAGAGAAAATTGTTCCAGACCTGCCCAGTCCTTTAGCAGCTGTGTACTAGATTTGTCTGTTGAGCAAGACAACTATCTAATAGAGCTCCTTTTCAGTTCTCTGGTAACAAGTATAAGGCACTGTGAATGCTAAGATCAGTGCCAGCCAGCTGCAGATTTCCTCTTCCTCCTTACTTTCATGATTTCTTTTCCTTGTCTGAGATTTGTTTCCCCTCTCCTCCTGAATGCATACTTTTCTCCATACTTGTTTATTTTTTTGGAATCACTAAGTCAGTATCTTTTTCATCAGTGATACCGTGTGTTTAAGTGTGTGTTGCCTGCTGGTTGAAACCACATGGCTGTGCTCGGAGATTGTGGGATCCTGTTTCAGATAAGGTGGGATCTCTGACACGACATTTTCTTTTCCCCTAACTTCTCTGTGGGTAGAATGGGTATCACATTCTACCAGTCTTCACTGGATGCTTTTGGAGATGCTGTTTGGGAAAATGAATTGCATAAAATATGAGTGCTTATTAGTTTAATGTTAATAATACCTTTTTTTTTTATGTCAGATGGAGCTGAATATCTGATACATGCAGATAGCTTTACTTATGGCATGATTTTTATCTTCTTTCTCTGTGCCCGTTAAGCCTTACTTGAAAATTTAGTTGTCAGGTTTTGTGCCTGAAGAGGAATTGTCCCCAGGTGACCTATTTTGGACCTGCTCTGAGCAAAATAGAAATTTCTGCTTTAAAAAATCATAGAATGAGTATTTTCGTTGATCAGATTTTCTTGTTTCTGTTCTCGTGTTCTTCCTCCCTTCAAGTTGAGTTTTCTTGGTAACTGTTAGCGTAAGTACCTTTGTTTGGGGTTCTAGGAAACATGCTCCATCATCCTGCTGATGTGGCAGTGAGCTCACTAGACTGTGATGCAGTTTTCCTGGAGAGTTAGGAAGGGTGGAACTTCCATTAGTCTTGCATGATGGTCCAGATAGCCACAGATGTCACTGCCGAGCACAAAAGCTCTGAGGTGCATTGGACTTGCGTGCCTTATTTTGACCAGTCATGCTCTGCTTTGGTTCTGATAACCTTGTACCTTCTCATTGTTTTTATGCATCTCTGACCTGGGTCAAGAATTCAGCTTAAAAAATAATTTTAACCTTGAATAATGTTTAACCTTAAGACAGTAGCGTAATCTAGCTTGAGCTAATTTTTATGCCTGTTGCTTGTTTGTTTCAGAGTTGATATCTCATGTTTCTTACTCCCTTAGTGTTTCTTTGAGTTCAGTTCCATGCATTTGCTTGTAAAATACTAGGGTCACCTTATCAATCTGCTTCTCTCAGGAGCTAAATTTTCTTGGTTCCCTTGCTTAAAAAAAAAAAGAAAGACAAGTTGCTTCAAGTAAAAAAGTACTTTTTCTTTCTCTGCTCTTCAAACTCATTTACTTATCTGATTTTTTGTTAATGTTTTACCAGGGGAATTAGTAATATTTACCTAATTATGATCAAAAAAAGTGCACGTGTCTTTATATAGTGATAGTTTCCTGGCTACAGGTTTTTTTGAACACCAAAGTTGTGTGATTCTCTGAGGCCTCTTTGTGCTTTTTTCGTATTGTGACTTTCTGAAAAGATGATGCATTCTCCACGAAGATACCAGAGAAGTTCCTGAACGCTCAGGATTCTTGTTGAAACCTCAGAGAATCGGTAAACTGTCTTTCCCAGCACAATCTGCTTAGGGAGGAGGTGTTTGTAAGCACTAAAGCAGTAAAATTTTAGGGAGGATGTCATGGAAGAGACTGAGACGAATGCAGGAAACTGCTTCATCATGGACTGTCCAACACAATAGCCTGCTGACTACGAAAGCCTCCTTTTGATGAGTTATAGGTCATCAAATTCTCTCTTGCTGGGAACAGATCACCCACAGCATTTGTGAATAGGCTCTCTCTGTAACAGCGGAAATACTTCAGAATGTCACATAACAGGTGCTTCCCAGTTCAGTGACTTCTAAAGTAGAAGTACACTCTTCTTTTTCCATTTCTTACTCAACGCTTTCTCTTCTGGGAAGCCCATAACACTTTAAAAATGTTGAAGGATGTTGCTAGCCTCTCCTGCCTGCTTTTCAGATGTGTCCAAATCATAGTCTCATGATTTGGAACACGGGTGCAGAGTGTGAAAACTCTGTACCACCATTATCAACTGAGTGATGGCAGATAACAAGGGAGATACTATCTCAGAATGATGATTTGAGCCTTGTTTGCCCATTAATCAAATACTTTTCAAGGTGTAGAAGATTCCTTTGTGCAAATTGCTCAGTTCCCATCACCTTTTATTGCAATCTTGAAGTTTCTTTTGTATCAAGTTTGTTTTATATCTTTCCTATCTCTTGCAAAAGACATCCCTCCCAGCTTGAAATTTCCTAGTGTCAGCCGGGATTTGAATGATTAACCAGAGCGTGCACTTGTTTTCCTGCTTTGCCAGTGCCGGCTGAATTATGAGACTGCACCAGTCTTGCTCCTCTTGTGTAATATTTCCTTTAGAGCAGTCATGCGCTTTACAGAGCCAGATTGCATGGGGATAGCTGCGCATTTTTGATGTCAAGCTGAAATCGAGAGCACCTGACATCAGAGATGTACCAGATTCAATGATGAGTTTCTAATCTTACCTCACGGCCCTATTATGCCCAGTAATAGCGTGCGGTGTGTGCACGTTGACATCCTGCTTCAGGGCAAGCCAGCAGCAACCTCAACAGCAGTGGTGCCCACAGGATTAACTGTCTGACTCTTACCAGTGGGTTTCTTTGGTATCTGGGTTTGAAGTGAGAGGTTGCTGTGGTTTGCTGAACTCATGTGCTGTAACATGAGAAAATGAGATCTGCTCTCCACCGCACTAACCCCTAATGCTTGCTAGCTTCTTCCCACTGTTAGATTTCCTTCTACGTTCATATGACTGTAGCAACTTGAATTCCTGCTTTTACTAGAAAACTGTTTGGTCACTCTTGCCCAACTTCAGATCTGTTTTTCTTTGACCAGCATGTTGTCTTAGTGCTGACAGTCTCAGCTACTAAAGACTTGTCTCGGTGGCTGAAAGCCAAGAAATTACACCTTCATTTTGAGGGTAGCAGTCATAACACTAAACCCAAACAAATTATCAATGTGAGGGAGACAGCGTGCATCACAGCAGAAATGTCATAACTCAGTGTGTGGGCATTTCTGATGAGCACCCAGATCACATCTGTGGCAGGGAGCTTACCTCAGCTGGGAAGCTGGATTGAGATACTGTACGCACTTCAGCAGACGTGCAGGAAATTGATGTGGCATAGGTAACGCACTCTAAAGGCACATCCTATTTTGTTGCTTACTAGCTTCCTGTGTAGATGAGCAGGCTGAGAAATTTCTAGTTTCTTGTGTTAAAGATCCATTGCATGACCCTAACAGCCAGTCCTCTGAGCAGCCATGAAGGAAGCCAAAGCTTGGTTCTTGGATAGGACAACATCCTTTTCAGGAAGAACACAGAGAAGTGCTGGTGAGGGAAGAGCTTTTTCTTCCTTTTTTCAACCACAGCCTACCATGGCAGTTAAGGGCAGGGTGAGTGTAACTCTGGAAATCAAGGATGATCATGATTGTCTTTTTCCATACAGACTGACAGTGATTGAAGACTTCAGAACAGTACAAAACAACAACTCAGATCTAATTCCTCAGTTCTGTAAAAGACAGAGAAAGGAAAGGAGGTCCATGCTCCACATCTGAACTTCTACAAAACTGACAATATCAAACACGCTTGTCCAACTGAGCAAATGACTCAAATGGCTGCAGACATGAAGCTGAAGAGTTAAATGTGTCTGGTATTTCCTGAGCAGGATGGGCAGTAGGTTGAGGGTAGAATGAGGGCTAGAAATTGCTTGGCCTGTCTTTAACAGCCTTCCTCATTCATCTTGCTGTTATGTTGCAAATCAAGGATGTAGAAATCGCCTATCTTTTCTAATTAACCCAGATCAGTTCCAGAAGTTAAGAGATGATAATCTTGCAGTTTGATGGCCATAATTAGGTCATGAATGATGTTCTGTAGGATCAATGAGAGTTTTCCAAGTATTCCATCATTAGAAGGAAAGATGTAATTAAGTAATCTATTCTGCCTTGCATTGGCAGCCAGGGGAAGGGGTAGGAGGGTATGAATTCTGGTATTTGTGGTATGAATCTATCTGCTCAACAGCAGTTCATCTAGCACAGCATGCTGTGTAGAAAGCAGCAGACCACTTCTGCTACTGGCGGTGTTGTGCTGGTTTTGTTTGTTTGTTTGTTTTGTTTTAAATGAAGTAGCTGGCACTGAACAGGCTGAAGTGACAAGTTTGCTGCTTGGAATTCCTCCTGCAAGGCAGTTAATTATCTAAGCAGAATATAACAAAAATACTACTTTTCAGTATAAGCATAAGTCATCAGCAATGTCAAAACCAGTTGTTCGTTTAAGGTGACCAGACCGTTCACTGCGGACACCAGCTTGTTTTAATCTCTTTGAAAAATACCTTGGCTGATCTGTGAGTATCACACAACTCAGGTCCTGTGCTGACACCACACCACATGCAGCACAACTCCACTGTTTGTGCAGGCTGTCAGGTACTCCCAATGTGGGAAGAAGCAAAAACTCAGGTGTTTCTGATACCAACATTGCTTGTTCACACTGGGTTTGCTTGCCTGTCCAAAACTGATCCTGCAGTGAAGCAGAATTGTTATCATACCTTGGCATCTTTTCTGTCCCTTAGGCTCTCCAAGGTATTTGAAATGTGTGGCTCATGGCTCGTGGTGATTTCTCATAATGACTTTCAGGGTCAGGCTGTAGCTGTTGTAAGCAGTGCAGAGTGATCCTGGTGCAATAAGGATTCCTCCTGCAAGAAATGGTAGCCTCGGAGCATGTGTTGTCTGCACCAGGAGCACAGTGCTACAACTCCTATGTTCTGATCCATGTCCCAGACACTAAGCTGGAGGTGCAAGTTCAGCTCCACCGGCTCATCCAGTTGATGGAGATGGAATGCCGGAGCAAGCTGGACCAGCAGGTGGAATATGGCCTGGTAGTCGGTGGGGAATGGAAGTCGTAATCCTGCTCTCGCTATGGACTGACCTTGAGACAGACCAGACACTTTCCTGTAGGATGTAATGCTTAGCTGCCTACCTCAGAGATGTTAAGAAGCTTAATTAATGTTTGCGTAGTAACTTGGAGATTACCTAATAAAAGGTGTTATATATTTGTGAAGTGTTGTTATGCCGTTTGTCCTAATGTACAGGTAGAGGTTAGCAGGAAGCGGAAGGTGGTGTCATGATGTCATTTGCAATTTCTGATTCAAATCTATGTTGACGTCTTTGGAACCCTTCTTCTTCCTGCCTCCTGGAGAGCTGTAGTTCCTTCCTTTGTAGGACAGTGTGTTTTCTGTGCTTCACAGCTAAGCCAAGGACGTAAAGTGGGACAAAGACCTTCTAAATGATGAATTGATTGAGATTCAGGGCATAGAAGGAAGCTTACGAGCAGCAGAGCAATAGACATGCACAATTTATTACACAGCAGAGAATTTGCTGACTTGCTTCTTGTTTTTTTTGCACAGATTGAGAACACAATGTTTTTTTTTCCTGTCCTATATTATGTCTTGTTTGGCGCAAATGAGGAGGAGGTAGTGCAGGACTCTTGGCTTAGGATGGCTGTGACTGTGGAAGGTGAACGATGGAATGGCAAGCAGAGCCAAGAGGGTTTGGAGAGTTTGCCTGAGAAAGTCTTTTGAGAGAATCTCTGACCTCCCTCAAGAAAGTAATTATTTTTCCCCTCGGGCTTAGGGGCCTAGAGAGTGGAGAATGCCTCCTGGGAGTCAGAGGATAAGGTAAGAGGCAGCTTGCTGGAGTAAGTGGTTGTATTTTCTGTCTTTGTGAATGATGACTGAGAAGAGGGTGCCTGGCTGTTTGCTGTGAAAGAGAGAGAAAAAACAGTTGCAATTTGAAGCAAAGGCTGTGCCATGGAAGACAGAGGATGAGGAAGATGTGTTTAGAGAGCACCCAGACAGAGTGTGAAGCTCCAAGAGACCAATGCCTTGTGTCTCCTTTCATATTCAAAGGGCCACAGGCTCTTCAGCTATGGAAGTGCCAAAGTGTCCAGTGTTAGCAGCCAGGGTTGCTAGGTGGAAATAAGTTACAGGGGAAGTTTTGTTTCTGGGGAAACAAAGCTGTTGTATCAGAAGTCTATGGCTTAGAGCATGGAGAACAGGTTTGTCTGTCTTTGGATAAGATCTTTAAGAAATGCTGAGCCCTCCTGCTGCTCTTTCCCCCTCATTCTGTCTCGCGTGCCATTGCACGATCTGCAATCTTAGCCAACTCTTCCTGTGTAATGCTACAAGTTTGTAAGCAAACGGGATGAGCATCTATCGCCAAGCAGCATTGCTCAGGAATGTGAAGTATTTCGAAGTGGCTCTTTCTAGAAGTGAAGCAGATTCTTTCTGTGTGGATCACTGCTCCTGCTGTGTAGAGAAACTTTCCTCCGTTTCCTTGAAGCAGTGATGGGAGGCCCTGCAAAGGGAGAGGTGCACTCTGAAGTGTCCTATTGCCCTTGTTACACTTGCATAGCTCTGCATCTCGCCTCTGCTTTATTGTACTGCTTCTGTTCAAATGGACTTTAACAACAGCCAGTAAAATACCAATTCCTGTTTGCCTGGGGTCTTTGGAGGAGGTTTGTGCCATCTCTGGTTTCACAATATGACCCTGTATGCTGCCTCTCTGAAGAGCTATAGAAGCAGCTGTGTTTACAGTGTCCTTCTGCCTGACCTCAGATGTTATTTCCCTGATGACCATCCCATGTTCACTGTTAGGTACTGTTGTTCTAATGCTGGGACACTACACGTTCCAGAAGGGACAGCTATAAATTAGAGCCAGCTTCTGTTCTTCTGATGGTGATGTTATCCCTTCAGGGGATGTTGCTGGAGGTGCCAAATGCTGCTTTCCTCGACATCCCAGGATTGTCCGGTGAAATAATAGGAGGGCTGTGTGCAACTTGGTTTCCTGGCCTTGGGGAGGAAGCTAGCAACTGAGACATGAGCACCAGTCTGTGCCAACTCCATTCAGACTCAGGCAGCAGTGGTTCTGGGGGAGATCCTTGAAGGAGCAGCCTTGATTCTGGATGTCTGCTTTACCTGCGAGATTTCCAGAAAGCATTTAGGGAGAAAAATTTCCAGTTTGTTGAAAGAGGATCAGGCTTCTTTGGAGGTTTGCCCTGGCAAGCTTAGCCTGTGGTATGTTCTCCCTGTGCGTTATGTTGAGTGCAAAGGGTGCAGTTTGGAGCCCCTGTTAAGAAACACGGCTGGTTTGGTGGCACAGCCCTGTGCCCGAGCTGGGAGGAGGCAGCAGGGCCCAGTGGGCACAGAGGCAACACTGCAGGTCCAAGGGGAAGGGGAGCAAGGAGATTGCTATAAGCCATCAGATGTCTGTGGTAGGGCTCTCAAATTGGGAATGTGGTTAGGAGAGGAGCAGGGCACTACCAGGTAAAGAGGAGGAGGAGGAGGAGGAAATGGGAGAGCCAGTGTCCCTTATCTCTGCGACTAATGGGCCACGTGACGTGGGCAAAGTGGCCTACTTCTCTTTGCCTCAGTGATCCAGTCTGTGACAGTGACCTCATCGCTTTGCCTTCCTACATAAAAGCTTTGAGAGGCTCTGTGTGCATGGTTATCCTTTGACTTACACCAGCAACCGCTTCTTGCTCACTTATTGCTGAAAGGCCTATGGGCATTTGCTCACATACCACACCTGAGGGCCCGTTTTCTGAGTTTTCATGACTGAAAATGGGCAAATACAAGTAGTGACCTTCCTAGTGTTTTACTCTGAAGAGCTGGGAGGCATCAGCTGAGGTGTCAGTCCCGATGTTCTGCACTAGCCCTGACACTACTGCTCCCTTTCATCAGTAACATGAAGTCAGCTGGGGCACTGGCGGGGCCTGGCCGCACCTCAGGCAGTGGAGAGCTGGGGAGGAGCCAGGAGCTGTTATGAAATGGGCTGGTGACTGGGGTCTGGGTGGGAGGAGAAAGGTGCAGTGCTTTGGGGGAGTAATGCCTCTGCTGGCTGGAGTGCTCCTCGCCACCGTATTTGGACATATGACTTCATCCCAGTCACTACTTGGTCTGCCAGTGATGAGTACGCAGAAGATTTAACACATTCCACCTGGAAGGAGAAGGCTCAGCCAAGAAGCTTCTAACTAGGTCGGTGATGAGCAATCTTGCCTCTCCCTCTGTGTCATTTTTGTTAATCACTTGAAAAATACGTTGAGTAACGATTGCAAGCAACTTGTCAAGCCAATTAAAACCAGAGAAAGGTAGGGCTCTGAAGCTGAAGACAGATGCTGTGCTGGTTTTAAATGAGTGTCTGTAAACCCCACTGACCTGTGAGTAATTACCTCAGAAAAAAATGGCAGCTGTGTGTTTCTTGATCTGGAGACTTGTTCTGAATCCACAGGGCAAACAGTTCACTGTGGTCCAGAGATGTATCACCAGAACAGAATCACTTTGATTCTGTCTTGTTGGCTGCCCTTGGTCTGGTCTGTCTATTAGCATATATACACTTCAGCAAGGGCTTGTCAAAGGGTTTCGTACGCTTTGAGCATTAAGTAACAATAATACGGAGCACTTAGTAGCAAAGGTAGTTTATTTTATGCAGCTTGTCTGCACTTAAGTTCCTATACCTTTATTATCTATCATGCTGGAAGATAAATTGTCAAATCTTCTTACTTGGTGATGCTGAGCAGTGTCACACTTTGACAGAGAAAGAGCTGTGAGGTACCCCCAGCATCTTCCTGGTTCAATGTGCTGTGTTTCTCTGCAGTGGGTTCTCTAGGACACTTGGCTGTGCTTGCGTTGGTTCATTTGGTTTATATTTTAGTTGTCAGATGGATTGTATGTGCTAACAACAAATATTTATACTCTTGTATTCCTTTTGCTCTGTATCTCTATTTTGTCTTCTGTGAAATCTGTTTCATAGCCCCCACAGTGCTGGCACATCACTGCTCTTTGGGAGGCTGTCGCGTAGTGTTAGATCCTGCTGTCCAGGATGTTTCCTCCCATCTGTTTCCTGGCTTGAATCCTCTTCTCAATTTTAGTCATTGCTTTTGATTACAGTTCATAAATTGAAATGAAACACTAAGAGAGGAAGGTGCAAGTAAGGGAGAAGTGCAAGAGGAGACCTTGGCACCCAAGAATGGAGCGCCAACAACGGGAAGTGAAGAAACAGCTTTCTTACCTGGCCTGGTTAATCACACACAGGGGCTCTCATGCCGGTGGCCTGCTGTGCTGTCTTCTTCAGCCACTGCTCTGTCAGCTGGGTGGCAATAACAGATGGCAATTGGTTACACAGATAAGTGTTCCTGTGGGATAGCTAGAGCAGCCTTTCTCTAAAACTATTTATGAAAGAAGCAGAAAAGCACATGCTTCCTTCTCTCCTAAAAGGAGTAACACCACAGGTATGCAGAGGGCGAGCAGGCTAGCCGGCCACTTCTCAACGTTAGGTTCTTGTTTTGTATCAGCTACGGGAGCTTGGGTTAGGGAAGGGGACAAGAAGCAGACATCAGAGCAGGAGTTTTGTTTTCTGTTGGGACAGGGGTGTTGCCTAAAGCCTCCATATCCTGAACTTGTCGAGCAACAAGTAAAACTGAAGTGATTTGTCCCCATGTGGTTGTGGAGGGCTTTTCCCTCTGTCCTGTAATACAGGCTGTCACACAGTCAACCTCTGTGCTTCAAAGTCTCTTTTTTTCCCTTCACGTGCAAGGTTGGTTGTTTTGGACTTTGTTGTTTTCCCCTCTCCTGTGGAAAGTAGCCATATGCATGGACCCACTTGTGTCTTCTTTCCTCTAGAGTTAATGAGCTGTATGTGGATGACCCAGACAAAGACAGTGGAGGTAAAATAGAAGTGAATCTGAACATCAGTTTACCAAACCTGCACTGTGAATGTGAGTACCTCCTTTCACTTACCTGTTTTAATTTACATTTTAAGCACTACTTGGAATAGGCCTGAATTGGTACAGTAGCCCCTCTGTAACAGGATATCAAGTCACTGCAGCCTTTGCCAATACCCCATTGCTTTGTGTTCCAGGCCAGGCCACCTGTTTTCCTGGACCCTGTGCTTTCTCGGCAGCCTGTGTTAGTGGCTGTCCTCCCTTGCTGGCTTCTTCTAACTCTTGCTTCCCTTTTTATAGTGACCTTTTACTGTCTGGGAGCAAGAAACCTCCCAGGTTTCATTTGTAACTCTGAGTACACCAGCCAGTTGTTGGCTTTTCATAAATCGCCTACCTTGTCTACTTGATGTTTTGTGTAATTGAGATTGAAGTTACCTGGCAGGGTATAGGAGATATATTTCTGTCAAGTAAACAGTCCGAAAAGTTTCTTTGCAAAGTTCATTCTGGTATAACAGTATTGACAGATGATGTCATTAGCACAGTTTAGTCAAGTGTTAGGGAAAAAGATGTGGAATTTTTTCTAGTAAAAGCAGTGCATGCTTCTCCTATCAACCTTTCTGTTGTTTCTTTTGATTTTTTGTCTCCTCTCCTCCCTCCCATGCAGTAGTTGGACTCGACATCCAGGATGAAATGGGAAGGCATGAAGTGGGTCACATAGACAACTCGATGAAGATACCTCTCAATAATGGGGATGGCTGTAGATTCGAGGGACATTTCAGCATCAACAAGGTGAGTAGGAATGACAGTGGGTGAGCTTCAGCTGACTGGGGAAATGCTACTAAGATCTATTTGTAAAATGCTTGTGAAAGTTTGTGTGTTCGTGTCTCCCCTTCAGGGAGTACGGTCATGTCCCTAATCAGTAGGCAAGGTTGATTCTCTTGGCGCTGCAGATCAATGCGGAGAGAGGCGGCTTTGTAGTTAAGAGCCACTGAGAACATGTTAGATCAGGCTTATTCTTATCATTCTCCAAAGCAGGTAACCCAGACAGCATTCTTTACTAGTAGAGTGGCTCTGTGTTGTGGCCAGTGATGTCTCTTTGAGTGCAGCAGCCTAATGTACAGGGGACATACAAACTCCTGATGAGTGCTGAATGCCTTCTCTGTTTACTCGTCACAACTTCTGCACCTCCAAAATGTGACTCACTGTGCAGTGGTCTTTGGCAGTGTCTCTGTCCAAGTGCTCTTCAGTTCCAAGAGCTGCAGAATGACAAGAATGTTCCCTGCTAGAGGATGCCAGCATAACAGAAGCGGCTCCATGCTGGGATGTTTGGAATACATGCACGAAGCCTGTGCGCATGCTTTGTAGGGATGCTTTGCTTCTATCTCAAAGAATGAAAATCCAGGCCTGGGGGAGGCTCCTCTCTGGGATGGGTGTGTTCAGAATTGAATATTCTTGCTATGTAATGCTGGAGATGACTAGATGGGGTGGGGGAGGCAGTGGTGTGGCCCACTGATGTCCTAAGAAGTGCACACCCTTTATTCACGCCTCCTCATGTACCACAGGCTACAAAATCCTACTTCCTTCTTCTCCGCCCAGGTCATGTTAAATCTCATCTAAAAATACCAGGCAGAACTTCTTAGTGATTCTGTGACATGGAAGGGATTGGGGTCTTAAAAAGATGCTGTTTCTGTCCTCACCTTTAAGCCACCAAAACTACTGGCAGCTGGTAGTCCACAAAACTGGGAAAGGGCTTCTAGAAAGGTAGTTCTTGTTCTGCTAATGCCAAAAGCACGGAGCTAAAACACTTGGGGTTTTGTCTGGTGTATGTGGTGCATTCTGCTCACCAAAATCACTCAAAGGGGGTTGCTCTATGTGGGCGTGAGGAGCTCCCTTCTCTGCTTCATTCGTGCAAGGCCACGAAGTGTGGTCTCCTATAGTGGCTGGGACTAGAGGGAGGGAGCCTGACCCAGGACTTCTGGCTCTGAAAACCTGAGCCTCTCATGTCTGAGGGGAAAGTGTTCAGACCCTTGTCAAGAATTTTACAGGCTTCTGTGTGAGCTAGTAACTAGAGTGGGACGTGGCCCTGCTTTGAAACATGACTAGGCATTGCAGTTGGGCATGATTCTGTGGGACTCTAAGCTTACATAACAAAGACACACACCCCTTTTTAAAGAGCTTATGTGAAGTTAGTTATAGGAGTAGCTCTTGGCTTGATTAGAGCCTGGGCATATGATAGTAAATGGCAGGGCATCAAACCTGGAGAGGGAGGACAAGGTAACAGGGAGATCATTGTGTGTACTTACTGCAGACGCTACCACCCTGTTTACCAAGCTTGTGGATGACACAGCTCATGTCCACACCTGAAAGTGTTCCAGGAGTGCGCTGCTGTTCATCAACTCATTTAGTTTAGCTTTCCTGAAAGCACATGTAACCAACATGTGGCCTCCCTTGGCCCTGATGTTGAAGTCTCTGCAGTGAGCACAGTGGGCACCTGGTGTGTAACTGTTGTCCTGCTCTGTCTGAGACCATCAGGTTGATTCTAAAAAAGGTAAAAGGGTTTGCAAATCAAGACCATTTGTTTTCCAACCCTTTTCTCCCTAGGAAAAGAAATCTTGTACCCTCTGTAACAGTGATTGACCCAAATTTGCTGAAAGACTTCACAGTGTAGCACTAGCGACCTGAAAAGTTTGTGTGTGCTGTAGTGATCCACTCAGAATGACCACCAGTCCACCACACCAGTGCTCATATTCTGTCTTGGAGCTGAGTCCTTAGGTGAAATCTGTATTTTTTCAAAATTTTTTATTTCCCTCAATTTAAAAAAAATTAAAAAAAAATCTTGTATTGGAAGAGCCAGGAGCTAGAAGCCATGTACATGCCAGGGCTAGAAGATGAAGATCCAGCTTCATTGGTATAGGATGCCTCAAAATTTTTGTGGGTAAGAATGAGTTTTATACAAAAAGAAAACCACTAATCTTCTGAAATATGAGGTATCTCCTGACTAGCACTATAGTAAAAAAAAAAAAAAAAAAAAGGTATGCATAGCTTTCTTAGGTTGTTCTGCAACAGTGATGTGTTCTGCAACATTCTACAGATGTGGGAGTAAAATGTTAAGCAATTGTTTATTGCCTGTCAGAGACATGAACCTTATTTTAATGGGAAAGACATAGCCTTAAGTGTTAGGAATTGCTGAAGCTGGGAGTGATCCACTCATCACTTCCTAGGCAGCATCAGTGCCCGACTCCTGGGATGCAACCAATCTCTGCTCTGTGTGCGGTATAGTGGTGTTGGTCAAGTGCAGAAAGAGATTTCAGAGCCTCTCTCTGACATGCCTGAAGTTGTCCACTGTTAAGTAGATGCAGCCTGCCAGGCTGGATGGATCTAGACATTTCAGCTTCATATCACAGAGCCTAGCAATGCCTTGAGGGATAAAATGTGAAATCCTGTCTTCCTTGTCTTGGCTAATTTTAGGTCCCTGGAAACTTTCACGTGTCAACGCACAGTGCCACCGCGCAGCCTCAGAATCCTGACATGACTCACATCATCCACAAGCTCTCATTTGGGGACAAGTTACAGGTGAGTTTGCTTTCCTGAAAATTCCCTGTCTCTAGGGGATTGAATGCAACCACAGTAAATTTGATATCAGACTCTTCAATTTTATGGAAGTGCCATGTACAGTGTGAGTAGGACACAAGAATGAACTGCCTTGGTAAGCAAGCCCATCCTCTGCATTCATGCAATATGCATTCAGTCCTGAAGAGTCTGCAAACTATTTGCATGCCACCACTTCAGGACAGAGCAATGTTCAGTCATACAGTAGCTTTGTTTTCTCCATCTGAAACTGAAAGTGCTTTTGGAAAACTCTGACCGTGTTCCTGCTGGGAATGGCTCTGTAAGATACCATGCAGTACTGTTTTTAGTATTAATGTAGCAAACGTATCTTGACCTTCGTTGCAGAGCAGCAGGGAGTATGCTGAAGGAAGATGTGTGCTCTCTACTGTCTTTACTGTAGCACCCGTCAACTTCGTTTTAGTTTACGTCATCATACTTCTGTAGCAGACGCTATTAGTCAAATTTCTTCTGTGAAACACAAGTTAAACTTAGTTTAGAATTGCCCATTCCCTGCTGGGAAGAAGCTGAAGGCATGAACTTGCCCTGTGGATAGAGTTTCACCAGGTGTTGCAAGTTATGTAATAATTCCTGATTTCTCAATAAGGACAGATTACAGCACTCCTCTAGCCTACTTCCAAGGAACTAGCATCATAGGTGGGAGTTGTATATGTGCACACCCAGTTTGCGACTCACCCTAAACATTGCTTACCCATAGTCTCTCTGTAATCTTCTTTCCTCAGCTCAGACATCTCATTAGTCTGCTTCTTGTACACCCACTTCCAAACCCTTTTTCATGCTAACAAGTCTAAGCGTTGCTTTGTAGTCTTCTGACTCTGCTCCAGGCTTCTTTTAGGAAATATCTTGTGTGGGAACGCTGAAATATTAGCATATAAATAAGCTTGGCTTAATGTCTGTAAAGCACACTGAGATTATGAAAAATATTAGGTAAGTGCTAATAGGGAGTTCTGCAGTTTGCGTGGGAAATCATTGTTATAAGGCAGCGTTCCCATTGTTTTATCATGGAGTCCTTGAGCAACGTAGCTTAATTCATGATGTAGCTTCAGTTCTCATTGCTGCAAATCAGCATCAATGAGATGAGAAGCCTGGAGAGATGGAGGCAAAGGAGTGAGTGCCTTCCATGCTGGCAGTGAGAAACCTGTTCAGCAGACGTGTAGTTGACTCATGATTTGGACAAGTTCTGATTAGTTTTTTCAAAGCCCAAAATAACTACTCATTATCTCCATACACAGGAATGGAGCATGCAGGTGCTGCTGATCCTGTAGGCAAACATAAGTTTAACAGTACAAATTAAAGCAGGCTGTGTTCACTAGACAGGTGCTATCAAGACTCAGCAAGCAGCACAGAGAGCCAGCAAGTATGGAGAGCTTTAAAGCTATGTAGATACATCTTTAAGCATTTTGGTTTGTCTCCACCTGCTTTGATGTAATGTGTACTCATATTTCTTAAAGGGAGTGAGGAGCTTGTATGATTCGTTTGTGTCAAGTGCTGAGACCTTGTTCTTTGTTGGCTGTTGCTGGCTCTGCCAGAAATATCCACTAAGGTACATACTGCATTCTCCAGGAAAAACAATCTGTTTGAAATAAAGATTCAAATCTTGTCTGGCATTGAATGAGCTTCAGTTCTTCATAATAGTTCATGTACAGTAGTGGCAGGCTTTGTGTAGATTTTTTTCCTAATGTAAACAAGACCATAATTAAAACTGATTAGGTTATTGCATGACAGGTAACCAAATAAAGAAACAGATGTGGAAAGTAGGAGATTATACATTTTGAATTGTAGAATTCTCGAGTGCTAGACTTTTGTGTTGAATAACAGTAGCTTTTTAAGAGGCCTTGTCTTCTCTTTATAGCTACCAGTTATTTTATCCTGCTGTTGGACCCTGCCTATCAGTCAAGTTGTACGTCTGTGAATGGATGTGTAGAGGCTAAAGCCGAGGGTGCTCAGGGCCCTGACAAGCATCTTTGGGATGTCCATCTTGCGGGAGGATAAAGTGTTGTCACTAGTGAACAACTGATTAGCCTCCTTTTCTTTCAGTGCCACTGCTCAAAGCACTGAATGTGGCCTTAGTACTGCAGTACAGTCCTGAGAACGTCTGGCTGAACATGCTTGCTTAAGTTTTCTGTTGCAAAGCAGTTTTGTTACTGTGGCCAAAGTCTTATTGCTTCTTGAAGTCCCTCCAGGTACTTAACGAGGTACAAACAAGTTATGTTCCCCCAAGGAACACACCTGTGCACTTTGTAGAGCAGAGATTAATTAGCAATCTATGGCAGCAAGTGCTGTAATGGGAGTCTAGAATATTCCACAAGGAAAATCATGGTAAAACATCAGGCTGGGAGTTACACATGCCATCTGTGCTGCTGGAGAGGCAAGTGCAGCAAAGGAACCGATGACATAGAAACAGGCAATTGTGGAGATGTCTGGTGGCTTTGTCTGCATGGAAGCCCTGTAACTTGCAGCTTTGCAAACTTGTTTAGAGAGACAACAGAGCAGACAACTCTTACATATAAACAGAAGTGTGGGTGCTGGGGAGCCAAGGACTAGAACATAAGCCCTAATATACAGGCGCCTCACAGGACAGATACAGTTGTTTACTGAGCAGCAACTCAAATATTTACTGTTAGAGTGTTTTAAGGGGACCTTAAAAGCTCTGGCCCAGATATGCAATAAGCTGCTTCTCGGCAGCATTGAGAATGGAGCTTAATACTCTAGCCCAATCTGGTGGCTTCTGTTTCTTTGTAAGCTTTTTACACTTGCTTTACACTTTGTACATGGATACTGTCCATGTATATACAGCAACCAAATAAAGGATATATGGTCTGCAGGTGTAGATTGGAAATGATTGCTGTTGTGTAAAATATTTGAAATCCCTGCAGTGAAAGGTACTGTAGAAGGTTCTGCTGTTCCTTTTACTCTGTGCTTGTTACCAGCACCTTGCAAGCTGAACTTGTGTTGATTTTGTCTTTAGTTTTCTTTCTGAGTAGAGATACTAAGTCAGTTGCTTCTTCCTCCAAACCATCACCCACTCCATTGCATTCAGAATAGGAGAATAGCCATTAAAATCAGGGAAAGACATCCGCATGCTATTAGTTGTTAAGAGGATATGGCAAGGAAATCCATGTGTATTGATTGCCCTGTTAGTGGGTTGTATAACAGGGCAACTCACACACTCAAGACCAAATATTTCTTGTGACTGTTTCTTCCCTATTTTCTGGCTTAAGCTCAGGAATTTCTAAGTTGTGGAAGTATTTGTACTTTCTCTGTAGCTTCCTGTATGTTTTGTGAAAGATACAGCATCTCATCTTCAGCTCTTGCTGTGGGGTTTTTGTTGTCTGGTGAGTTCACAAATTGATGGTTCTGTTGGTGGACACCAGATTCCAGATGATCGTAGTATGTGGAAGGTATGGGGTGGAAATTCTGTTATTCTGGGCAAACAGATACTTACATGCCTGGGACCAGCTGCAGGAGAAGCTGAAGGGATGGCAGTGTTGGCATGTGTCCTTCCCATCTCCAAGGGCATGCTGTGCATGGTGTGAGGGTGGGGCTGCTGAGTTAAAGCTCTACAAACCCAGCTGCTCTGACACAAGCTACCTTTGCAGAAGGACTGGAATTTATCCTGAAACTGATTCTCATTTATTTCCCTTCAGTCTGATAGTTGAATTTCACAGTTAACTATGCAAAGCTCTTAAGTAATATCTCTCAATGGAGTTTCACAACTGGCCTTTTCCAGCTGCAATTCCTTTAGCTTTGGAGTGGCTTTGGAGTTTCATCTTGTAAGACATTGTGAAATCAACTTTTTTCCTTGGAACCAATCCTTGTTTGATGGTCACTAAGAAATATTTTCAAGTAATCCTCTACTGGGCTGAGGCTTTGTTTTTGGAGAGGTTGAATCAGGCTGATCTCCCTGTTACAGTATAGGATAGGAAAGCTAAGGTCAAGACTGCCAAGTCAGAGCAGAACTTCTTCATGTGTCTTTCTGCTTTCCAGGTCCAGAACGTTCATGGAGCATTCAATGCGTTGGAGGGAGCAGACAAACTCAGCTCAAATCGTACGTATTCTTGGTGATTGCAGGTCTTAGCTGCTCTCTTCAGGAGAAAAAGCAGGGCCATTCGTGCTGCACTGGTATATCCAGAAGTCCTTAATTTGCCTCTTTAACCAAAATGATCCAGACATTCCTGACTGTCATTTACATTTTCTCCAGTGCTATAGAGAAGTCTTGGTCCAAAAGATCCTTTGCAGTCCTTTTACAACCTGGACATTTTCTCCAGCTCTAATATGACCATCTGCTGTAGAATTACAGACTTTTTTTTATCCACATTCTATTCTTACAGCTTCCCTTTGCTGCTACTACCGCAACCAGAACTTTCCTTGTTCTTATGCTGTAAGGTAGCTCTTACCTTAAGTTCTAGCCAGTGAATGGTAAGATAGATTATTTTCATTGCTCTTCTTCATGACCAGCAACAAAAAAAGTAACTTGCAGTACATGCTACAGTTCATCTAGTTTTTCTCCCTAAATACTCCAGGTTGCTGTAGGGTATCAGTATTGCCCATTTGTTGGAACAAAATTTCTATGGCTGTTCCTGAAGCAAGACAGCAGTTTTTTTTTTCTCCAAGAGTCAAATGTCATTGTGTTACACTTGACCAAAGGATCCTGCAGAAAAGTTATTTAAATTCTGTTTTACAACAGCAGACACAAAAAAAAAAAAAATGGCTGAAGCCATTTAAATAATGAAAAATGATTGAGTAATTGTTAAACAGCTGTAGAGAAGGGAAGGAGAGAGGGAAATAAAGATGAATGCACAGAAGAAGTGGGACTACACAAGTTGTATGCCTCAACACTTTCTATCTAAAGCTACTGAGTGAGCTGCAGCTCTAACCTTAGCTAATTCTTGACTTAACCAGGACAGCTTTTTGTAGTGCTAATCTTTTATAGCTGCAAACAGCTTGGAAGTTTAAAGTGACCCAAAGTTATAAGGAGGAAGGAGATAACTTTTCTGTAAGCTTACATGTTTTAGTTGATTTCTCACATTTAATTTGAAATGTTATCTAGGCCTGTTTCCTTTCTCTGAGTGCTAATTTATACTTTTCTTCTCTGACCACAGCTCTAGCCTCTCATGACTACATATTGAAGATAGTCCCAACCGTGTACGAAGACATGAGCGGCAAGCAGCGATACTCATATCAATATACTGTAGCAAATAAGGTAACTAAGCAGTTAGTTCTCAGAGAAGCTCCTCATTGCAGCCCAGTGGATGCATGGAGGATCTTCAGTCATCATTCTTCCTCCCCCTTGCTCATCTGCTCTGCAGCCATGTGCATTTGTTTGTAGGTGAGCAGTAGCCTCTGCTGGGAGAAGGAGGAACTGAAGCTCTTGAGAGAAGGGCTTCCTGTTGCTCCTGTGCTGGCATTTACTGAGGAGTGGGATTGTGAGAGCATGTCAGAGAAGATGCTGTTTTTCTTCTAGAGCATAATATCCTTACTCCCAACTGTCTCGTGTCAATTTAAGTAGTCTAGATTTCTGTAAATTATGTGGAAGATTCGTACATGCTGCAGGAGTTCTTGTGATTTGTATTAGGAGAGATTTGGATGGAAATTGGAATCCAGCTGAACGTAATTCCATATAGTTTTGTTAATAAAGCAGTCTCAATTGTGATGACTATGTCAGACACATTAATTATCAAAATATGGCACTGAAACTGGCTTATGACATCGTCAATCAATTTAGCTGACTGAGGATGCAACTCATTTCTGATTTCATGTTCTTAAATATTTTATAACTAGTAGATCTCACCTTCTTTACATCAGCATTTGTAGTGTGTGTCAGAAGGGCAGGTAGGATTTCTTGAACTTTCATTAATTTCTCAATTCTCCTTTTTTCTTTAACTCAGAAGATAGCCCGTATAGAAGTAGCTAAATAAACTAAAGAGAAGGAGATAACACTGAATTTGGAGAAAAGAATATTATTGTTCAGAGTTTTTAGCATTTTACTAACGTTGATTTCTGATACTTGAACAATTGAATCTGCAGCAGCAGATATGTAAAGCTTCACAAGTTTATGTTGCCTGCTTTATTACAGTGGATTATGATAGTTGTAACTTTATAATTCTTGAATGAATTTACAACAAATGTGTAGATATTTGTATTTTAGTAATACAGTGTGCTGGGGGGAAAAGACCCTATTTGCTTATTTGGTAATTCAATTAACTTGCCACTCAGGTGCTAAGTGAAAGTCTAGAATCTTTTTCTAGTAGCTAATGACTACTCGTGTGTCATAGCTGCGATTCAAGCATGCGCTCTCATGGACTAGTTCTCAGATCCGTGTTTCTGCCTGGTGACTTTGGGGTTTGCTTGTACAGTGTGTCCCAGTGATTTGGATGTCTCTATTCAGATTACAATATATTTTTTTATGCTTAATGTCACCACTGCTGTTCTGATAAGACTCTTGCAACACAAGTTCTAAAAGCAATTTGGAAAATAGACAACAGGAGCTTTTGACGCTTTTATGAATGTGCTCACAAGTTCAGCCAAGACTGACTCATTAAGGCAGAATTACTGGTGGGGGAAAGGGGAAAGGAAAGAAAAAATGAAGTCAGCTCTATCAAAATCGAATTGCAGAGAAACGGTGCGATTTCTCATTAAAAATTCTCTGCTTTTAGTCTTTGACTCCTGTACTTATTAGTTGGAAGTAGAAATTGGAAGCCATTAGAATAATCTGGCATAGATTGGCTAGTGTGAAGAGAGGAAGAAGGTGTGACTGTCTGTCTTCTCTTCCCCTTTACCTTCTAGATCTTCCATTTCCTCACTTCTCCAGGTAGCCACTATCTTAACGTGCTGCAGAATGTCTGCAGTTAAGAGCCTTGAAAATATTCTGACTGGGCGTTTCAGCACTGTTCTACTTCTCTTATTATCTATGAAAAAAAAAAAAAGACTGGAGAGAAATGTGGGAGTTATATGAGATCAGTTAAGGAGACTGATGCTGTTCCATTGGTTCCCTCTGAGCTCTTGGAGAGTAAAGTTGTCTTTTTTGTATCGTGCCCATGGGTGTTCTCTTGCTTGTCATTTCTTCGTCTTTTCAAAGTATGTGAGCTTGTCTTTGCTTCTGCATGAAGGAGAACTGAAACTGAAAAGGTCATCATCTGAGTTGGCAGTCCTGTCACAGGGACAGAAGAAGGGAAGAACAGCGGGGTGAAGAGGCAGGGCACGCCGTGCACATGGCGACGGCTCTGCGCTGAATCCCCAGCAGACTTTTTGATTTCTCTTGTCTGTTGAAATCAATGTCCTAATCCTTGAAACTTTATTCCACTGAGAGCACAGAATAAATATTAGCTCAGAAAGACGTGCCAATTGAAACTAAGCTGATGTTAGTGTCTGTCCTGCATGAGCTTTGTGCACTGTGTCTTAGCAGGGTATTGTCCTGTGGCTGAGACATTGCACTGTAGCTGTTATTAAAGAAATGGAATGAATGAGGTTATCACTGGAAATCTAAAGATATCTGTCTTCAGCTCGGAATATTTTTGGAACCTTTGCCAGTATTTCTTTGTATACAGTTGCATTCTGGTTTTCAGCATGATTTTTAAATGTACTAAATCGATCTACATGATTCATACTGAGTGGGCAAAGCATTCACATTGTTAGTTCCAGTGTGAGGGAGGCTTCACAGACAGGAATTGCTGCTTGCTATTCTGAGTATATAGACAGACAAGCAGGGATTTTCAGGTTCTTGCAAACTAAGTTCTGTTTGTTTGATGAATTTCTGAGTGTATGATTTACATACCAACAGTACAGAAACTTCATCTGCAACCATTTACAGACTCCATGCGTTTAAATAGAGCAGATGTACATTAGAGGAGTCAGTGACAGGCTTTCTGTTTACTTCTGTAACTTCAAGTGAAGGTGAGAGTAAGCACCATCACTCTTTGTTCCCAGCTGTATCAGAATCAGAATATGAAGAAATTATTTTCCTATGTAAAAAGAATAGGGGAAAAAACATTGTACCAGAATTGTTTACTTTTCAGTTTGATTGTTAGTACAGAACAGTAAATTAAGGACCAGATGCACAGAAGCAGTTTTATTGCAGACGCTGTATGTGAGATGAGATTGCTGACACTTTATGCCATTTTTCTCCACTTTCTTTTCTAGGAGTACGTAGCCTACAGTCACACTGGCCGCATTATCCCAGCTATCTGGTTTCGTTACGATTTGAGCCCCATCACAGTGAAATACACAGAGAGGCGACAGCCTTTGTACAGGTTTATCACATCGGTGAGTTACTCTCAACCTCTCTGTGATTCTTCTTTCTCTTGCCTGCCTTCCATTTCTCTTCTGAGCCTTGCCTTCCCAGAAGAATTGAGTTTCTGCTTCAGGGCATCGTGACATGATTGAAATAAAACAGTACATCACCACGCTTGTTCTGAAGTGTAAGTGAGGTAACTGGCTAGTCCTATACTCTGACAATTTGATTTAATAGGTAGGCACAAGAAGAAAGAAAATTATCCTATTCCAGGAGCGCCAAACTCTGTCTAGGCAGGGTGAGCACAATTGCAACATGTCAGAAACTTGGAACTAAAACTAATGTGGTATGCAGTAAGGCAGACTGCAATATGCTGCCTCACTAATGATGAGGTCTAACTTGCAGAGAAAGCAGGGCAGTTGTTTAACTCAGTGTGGCTGCTTGGTTTAATATGGGTATGCCAGTTCCAGGCATCTACTCCCAGGCAGAAGTGAAGAAGAGCTACATCATGAAATTCCAGAGGTGTTTTCCTGACCAGCTGTGTTTTGATCCATCCATCCATCGTACAGTACTGATCTCAGAATCTGTAACAAAGCCGGACTGTCCAAACTGCTAGTCAGACCAAAACTTATTTCAAGATCTTCCGAATCTTTAAAAAAATGTGTCCTGAGAGAGTTGGCTTAAAATTTCAATTGTAGTCTCTTGTGCCACTGAGGCATGGTAGAATGTGAAGTAGTTGATAAATTGGCTGGAATTAAGACCTCAGATTTTGGTTTTTAAACTGTTTGAATATTTTAATTGGAAGTAACATAAACAGTGTGGCTATGTTGCACTTAAGGATTTTGATTTTGCGGCTTCTGATAAACACCAAGTTCCTTTCACTTAACATCAGAGATGTGTGTGATCTCTAGGATATACAAATACCAAGACAAAGGGGCTTCAAGCAAAACCTAAATGTCATGATTTAAGACTTTCTCTTCTTAGCACGTCTGTCTGGTTTCAAAACATAATCCTAAAAAAGGTCAAACATCAGCATTTTATGATTTGGCATCTCACACTGCCTCTACTTCTTTCCCTAACAGTATGCTCCTGTAAGTTTCTTAAGCTTCTTGTTGGGGGTGGAAGTGCGGAGGTGCTTTTAACAGGAAACAGTGTTTAGAAATCAGTGGTAGCTGGCACTATTCTCTGTCACATCCATTGCTAGCACTGAATGCATATAAATGGCATCTTTGTTGAATGTGGCACTGTGCTTCAGAGTTCACATACGGAGCCCACAGGAGAGGCTTTCCTCACTGATTGCCACAATGACCTTTTGGGTTTGACATCACCCAGCTAGAGTTTTGCCCTGTCCTGTCTGTGAAGTTAGGCAGGTGTGTGCTGGCTCTTAGACTGCTAAAGGAGAGTTCTAGAATTTAATTTTGTCTACTTTGGTTTTAAATGGCTGTAAACTGAGGCAGCTCATTTGGAGCAACTCCAATTTAACATCATGCCTATGGAGACAAATGGATGACGAGATGCCTGCAGCAGCTGTCACGCAGTGTGTCAGACTCAGGTTTGCCAGGCCCTTTTCAGATGTGGCTGACCTAGAGGCAGATTGTTGTTACAGATGCTGTGCCATGACTATCAGCATGGCTCATCTGGGGCAGCACATCTGCTCTTGCACTCATGTAGGCTGGGAATGCTTTGTGCTAGGGCAGCTTTGGCTTGGGTTGTGCTGTACTTTAAGCTTCACAGCATTCAAGGTGACAATGAAAAGGTTGGAGGGGAGCAGGACTGCAGAGGATTAACATACCTTTTGTCCTAGGTTTCCTTGCCCTGTTTTGATGATACTGTCTGCTCTGTTACCCTTTTCACTGCTCCAGCCCCTTCCTGTGTCTCCAGTGTGGCCTTTTGCATCACAGTTGCTCTGGAGACCAGTTTGTGATCAGCAGCTGAGGCTGCAGCTTCTTGGCCCAGGCAGAGATGTGCTGGGGCATCTGGAGTCGTTGCCAAATGGGGCTGTGGGAGCTCAGCAGCTTCTTCTGAGCAGCAGCTGCTTAATTTAAAAACCACAAGAGGGGCTCTGGAGTGGGTGCTGGGGCACCTTTTATCAAGCAGATTGTTTGCTAGGGCACCTGTGTGACTTTCAGCAAATTTAAACGTGTCATGTGGAGGTGGGAGGATCCTGCGGGTTTGAAAGAAGCATTAGGTTGGAGATGTAGCACAGTTTGTGGCTGTGGCTGGCTGCCTGTCAGGGTAAACAGCATCAATACTGGAGGGACACTTGCAGTGAGAAGGGACAATCCCATGTGGAGCAGTCCAGTGGGAGAGGCATTGAGTGCTCCGCAGAGAGCCAAAGGAATTTCATTCTGCTCCTGGGAAGGTTATCTGGTGCTCTTTGCTAGTATTACATTTGCCTTCCAAAAAGTTCATGCTGCTCAGGATGGCATGCCTACTGTTGGTCCCTGGTCTTCTCTGTTCCCAGCTGAACCACTGCACTGTGCATTCCGACACTCAGACTGATGCCAGCTCCGTGGTTTTCGTGGTATGGAACGTTATCCTCATTTTCTGTACCATGCTGGAGGTGCTTCCTGTGCAGGACAAAGGCACTGGTTTAGGATTGATTTTACTTTACGTGTCACACTTTTAAAAATTCAGTACTAAGTAAGATTTGCTTGCAAGTCAGTTTTGCCACTGATGCCACGTTGTGAATTTGCCGTGGATCCTGGGGTTAACCACACACAGCTGGCACAGTGCTAAACACAGTAGCTTGTGCCTGTTAAACCACACTGCTTAAAATTAAGGTATTTCCCAGTAAAGAGAAGCCATTCAGGGCCTGGCTGTTGAGGTTATGGAGCAAGGGAGAAAGTTTTGCTGCTGAACATTCATGAGTTCATGCAAGCGGCGAAGCTGAAAGAAGAGTTTTATCATGAGGTCAGTGTGGAGGCTGGAAGGGTACAGCGGACAGAAAGCAAGCCAGATTTCTGGTGAAGCATTCAAAATCCAAGAAAAGAATTATTTTTATTTTTTTTTTATATGAGAGGACTACTCAGCCCACTAGGTATGAAAAAGAATTAAGCTGTAAATAATGGGAAAAAATGATTGCAGGGAGAATTGTTTCAGCGGTGGGACTTGTTCCCTACAGGTAGCACAGACTGAGTCCATGGAGTTTTTACAGCCAGGACAGTGGTGTTCTACAAGACCTGCTACAGCCAGAAATCTCTGGTGGAATCCTGCAGCTTACCATGTCAGGAGTTACCTGGTGCTCCTACTACCTGGTCTCCTCTGACATTTAAAGTCATCTTCAGATTTTAAGGCATATCATGAGTTCCACAGTCACGCACCTGACTTTTGCCTTTCTGTTGTCTTTCTTCTTGCCTTGCCTCCTGCGTATCCACTGCTGTCCTTCAGCTTGCATGCCAGCTGCTATATAATAATATTCTGTTAAAAAGCTTCCTGTGTATCCCACACTGCATGGTCTCCCCATGCTGTAATTATTACATTTCTGTATTCCTTTTCCTTCCTCCTTTAACGGTTGGGCCTGAGTCAAACTCACGGGGCGAAACATAGATCTTTCCCTCTATAGACCTCCATTAAATATGAATAAGTGCACGATGCCTGACTTCCCCCAGTGCTGCGAAGGAGCAGCGCTCCCTACGTATTAGAACGGTGATGATTTGGAAACGCGATGGTGCAGTTCTGTGCTGACCTACAGACCAACCCCAGTGCTGCCTTTTTTTTGTCACAACAAAGCAGAGCTGTGTGCGTGCTGGGAGGCAGGCTCCAAGCAAATGCCAGGTGTGTGTGAGTCATAAACACTCAGCAGAACAGAGCAGTGCAGATGAATATATATATTTTTTCTATTCCCTCCTCTTGCACTGCTGCACTGAAATCAGATTTTCCTACCATATGATGCAAAATCTGAGTGTTGGATGATTTTTCTGATTGAGGTGTAAGATCTCCCGTCAGCTGAGCTGCTCTGAACTGAAATAACCCAACTCCATTGCTGTCATTTTCCCTGAAAAGTCACCCTGCGTCACGCTGTGCGGAGGGGAGCACAGAGGGCAGGAGCTGGACTTGACCCCTAAAATCACTAACTTGGCCTCGGGCTGGTGCTCTGGTTTCTGAAGCCTCTATCTTCTGGAATGCCAGCCTTCCTGCGAAAGCCACGTTGACTTTGCCTTGCTCTCTCTGCTGCTCCTCTTCACTTCTCTGAGCTCACTGAACACGAATATCCTGGTTATAAACACACACGTAAATGAGCGCCGTGTTTCTCGCTGCCTTCGCTCAGCGTTAATGAATTGTTAGTTCTGTTGCTGCTGCTAACTCCCTGGCGGAGCTAATGCTTGTGCTCTTCTGTTACTCTTTTCTGTGTGACTTTGCCCATGGGATTAAGTGTTCTGTGGGTGAAGAGACGTGATGCAGTAGCTCCAGTGTGGCTGTGCTTCCCCTCTGTGTTAGTTGCATTGCATTTCCCTGCTACCCTGCTGCCCTGGCTCACTGATTTGGGGTTCCTTTCTCTTCATCTCAGCTTCTGGCTCCGAGCAATGTCCCCTTTTCCAAGGCAGGCTGTTCTCAGGAGATAAGCTCTGCATCTTGTCCCGTCCTCCCTGACAGTGTCTCTCATTCTCAGAGCCACCTAATCCTACACAATGAATTACGTGTAAAAGACCGAATTAAAAGAGCATCACAGTTATGAAGGCAAAAATGTGGACGTTAGGAAATGCCAGGTCTTGTGTAATTATAATTTGGCTGCTAAATGTTATTGGGTTACAATACTGTGCATCATACTTTCCATGTGAGCACAGCCTTGCTCAGTGCACGCCATGGAGCAGCACCCTGTGAGCAGAATTTCTTCCTATCATAGAGTTTGCCTGCTGCCTTGTTACTGGCAGGTGGTGTCTATGAACGTGGTCCTGCACACAAGCTGTGTGTTTCCAGGAGGGCTTCGAGACAGCTATCGTCACAGTATTAAACACTGGGAATTGTTTTCCTTCACAGTTTCGTTGGAAGGCAACTTTGGCATTGTTCCCATTTCATAGGTAAAAGAATTGAAGCAATGTGCTGCAAAGTCTGAAACTGGTGCCCCCTGGTTTTGGGTGCTCCAAGCTGAGGTGCCTTTAGTTTGAAAGGTCGTCATGCTTTCATGTTTTTCTAGCACTTGAGAACTGACTTAGGCCGTTATGCTAATCAGGAGACTCATTTTTTCCCTGTCTGTGTTCTTGAAAATGATTTTATGGTTTTGCTGATGTTTTTATAATTCTACCCAAAATACCTAGCATGGAAAACTGTGGCCCACGAACAGTTAAGTTGGCAGTGCTTTAGTAAGCAGCCCTGGTAATGGAAAGTGTTAGACAGACTGAGCTGTAGGTGTCATTGGTAGCTACGCTTTTCTGTTAGTCACTGTCCTTAACACATGCCATTTCAGTGTCTTTTGCCTGTTTGCAAATGCTCTATCTTGTGAAATAGGGAAAAGACTACAAGGCCGTGATGTTTATAATAGAAAACAGAAGTAGGAATACGTGAGCAACACGGGGCTTCTAGAAGGCTCTGTTAGGTGGAGCTTACCCTAGAAAAGAACAGCGTTCATGCCGTACTCCCGTAGGAGCTGGGTTTTGTGATTGACTCAGACTGCACTGATTGTGGATGACACTAAGTTATTCCACTGTGGAGAAGTTTCCCTGACTGATTGTCGTGCAATTACATCCCCAGTGCTGTTACCCAATTCTTAGTATGCTTCCAGAAGACACCCTAGCAGTAGGCAATATCTTTCCCTTCAGTTTCAAGCTGCGTAAACGTTTGCCTCATCACTGACATTTGTTTCCTCTTCCATACTTTTCAGATATGTGCCATCATTGGGGGAACATTTACTGTGGCTGGGATCCTTGACTCCTGTATTTTCACAGCGTCAGAAGCCTGGAAGAAGATCCAGCTGGGGAAAATGCAGTAGCGGTGAAACTCTGTACTAGTCTTCAAGGACAGGAGCAAAGATTGAGAAACCTACCACTACCTGTTTTTGTCTTTATTTTCTATTTGATTGAATCAGTAAGTTTTTCTCTAATCAGGCTGTTCAGTGAAGACCTCTTCAACAAATCAAAGAAATCTCCATGCATTTCAGAGCTCTGAGAGCCAAGAAAAAAATCAATGGAATCAGGATTGGACTTGGATTCTCTACCCCTGGAAGGAGGGGTTGAAATGCCATATATGAAATACACTGTCAGATCTAAGCAAGGATGATAGCAGCATCTTTGGGAGGTTCCTTGGCAGTATACAAGCTAGGTAGTAGATTGCAAAATGTTAAGCTGTCTTGTGGCACTTTTTGGGATTTGTTGGATTTGCATGATTAGACAATCGACTTATATATAAAGCAAAATTATACATTAGGAAGAAATTCCACCCGTGGTGCCAAAAAGGTGATGTATCTGTTGGTGAGGAACGGAAAGTGTTAGTTCCCGTAGCAGGCTTCAGAGACAGAGGGCAGAAATAACATCAAGAAATGTCGTGGGCTTTTATGGAAAGCTCTTGGGTTCACATATGACCTTTCTAGCGAAATGAGCAAATTGGAAGAGGAGACCATCCCCCAGGTACCTTTTCCTGGATAATCTGTGATCCAGGCAGAGGAGGGCCTTTCTTTTACTCTGGATGTAAAAGTGATTTAATTTCTTCCCAGAAACTGAATATCCAGTCTTGTGTTTACAGGTGGCATGAAGTAAAAACCAAACTGAGCAGCACAGTTTTGTGGCCTTTGCTTTCAAAGGGAGTAGTTGTCTTTACAGCATTAGCTTTTATTCTTTCTCATGACTTTGTTGTTTTTTTTAAAACACGGACCACCCAGCAGTCTGGACTCTGCACTTCTGCTTGATTGTGATTATTGTTGTTATTTTGAAAAGGGATTGTCCGTTCTATGCGTTCAGAAAAATGGTGCAGCCTTCTGGGTGGATGAGCACAGCTTACTGTCTTGCTTTGTGTGTGTATATTGAGTACACCTGTAAAACACAGAAGTCTGTCTTTTCACGGTTTAAGATGCCTCCCTGTTTCTTTAAAATTCAGGCAGGCATCTTTTCTGAGCCCTACACTGACACTGTTCACCCACAGGTACACCAGTAGCAGGGCAGGCATTCCCACAGACTGGCCCCTGCTAGTTGTTCTGTTCTGTTCCTTGAAGTGGTACCTGAACTTCCATGCCCATTCATCCAAGCCTTGTCTTCTGAGCCTTCCACTAACTGGAGGTGCAGGGGGAAAACTATTGCCAGGTGTGGCTTGCATGCAGTGGTAGACATGAGTTCACTAAGAATTCGACCAGTGCCCACCAGTCCATTTTCCATCGCCTCCTGAATGTTCTTTGATTAGTAACTGTCTCTGCATGCTTTATAAGTGTCTGAGCTGAGGATACACAGACTTAAGTGTCCCAGGATGGATAAAAATCCTTAATCAATGCTATAAATTCTAAGACGGGTGCAGGATTTCTCTTGGATGATATCTACTGTCCACTGCTCTTTCCTGGAGGCAAAAGTACCCAAACATGATGTTGTAATAATATGAATCTTTGAATAATCAGTGTTAATGCTAGAGTCAGACGCATTTCAAAAGTATTCCTAATACTTGTCTGTTGAAATTGTCTCATTGCTTTGGAAGTAGGGAAGGTAGCCAGTTTTATCCGCACATACACACCAAAAAATAAAAATAAAAATAAAAAGGCTAGCCATTCCCCTCCCCACCCAGCCCATTCTCTGCCCTGTAGTGACTTCTGACAAGTTACAGCATTGGAATTTTTCCCTGTTCTTATTATGGACTGATTGCTGTTCCTTTAGGTGTAAACTGGATTGTGTAACTTCCTGTATCTGTTAATGTATGGGTAGATTTTATACATTTTTTCCATTTACAAAAATCAACTTGAAAATGAGATGCTTGTCTTCATTTCGGTGCGTGTCCGTCTGTCCCTGCGCGGTCCCCAGGAGGCGGCAGCGGCTGCGAGGTGGCAGCTCGGGGCTCTTCCATTGCAATTCCTCTGCTGCTGCCTGAAGGATGTGTCCTCTCATCCCCTGCCACCAGCTGAAGCTTAAAGCAAAAACATCCTGTTTTTTCCTCTCAAATTTGTTGAATCCTTGCTCATACCTTATGAACCTGATGTGATTTTAATACCTTAGGCATCCTTCTGAGTGACGCAAGAGAAGATCTCTGCAGCACAGTGGATTGTGCTCTCAGTTTTCTGAAGTTTCTTCCCTGTTACAGTTTCTTCAGAACAAACCAGCAAGTTGGCTGTAGATTCCTGTGTCTGTTGCCCCCGTGTGCTCTTTCTGCCCTTCTCCCCCATCCCCTCTCTGAATTGAACACTGCCTTCTGTGCAGGCAGGCCAGTTCTTTGCACCAGGTCACTGAAATTGTTTGGCTTTTTTTGGAAATGCCAGCTGCATCCTGCAGCGTGCTTGCTTTCTCTGCCAAAATCTCCACTGCCATAATGTAATGAATCACTTTTTTTATTTCCACTAAATGTGGAAAGCAAATTGTACTCAAGTGCTGACAACACTGCTGAAGAAACAGTCTGCACCTTAGTTCTGTGAGCCAGGTCTGAGCCACTGAGAGCTGCCAGGGCGAGGCTGGCTCCTGGGTCTGCTGTGAGCTGCGGCACTGCGTCCTGCAGACAGGGCTGCATCAGTTGTGTACAGAATTCCCTCTGCATCTCTCCAGATGTGACAGCACAATGGTCACTGTCATAGCAGCCCTGCCCTGTGCATACACATGTCATGAGATCTCACTTTTTTCCTCAAACACTTCACAGAGACAAAATGAGCTTGGTTATGCTTTTAACCATCAATGTGAACAAAACTATCACAAGCCATAGCGGAGGGCAAACTGCTGTTGGTCGGTGTTCACCGTGTGTTTGGCTGTGCTCTTCCCAGTCAGTATTTTGACAGAAGTACTGGTGGTTTTCCAGGAAAGATATCCCTGTAGGAAGTAAAATGTGTACAGTTTGTGTCTATTCTGCTTTAAATAAAGCTCTGTGGAGCTGCGCCCCGCCGTGCAGTGAGAGCCTGCCATGCTTTGCAGTTTGCGTTGCAGCCCTGGGGATGCTGTAACGCTGTGCTTTGGTAGGGGCCAGGTGCTGTGTGGACTGCCAAAGGGCTCTTTTGGGGAACAAAAATAATTGGATGAGAAGTAAAAAGTTGATATGCGGCTGTGGATGTTCGATCTATCGGGTGTTCGCATTCAATCACTGCTCTGTAAACAGTGAAATCTGCAGTGTAGGTGGTAACGTTTGTAGTTAATTTTCCGAAGGTTTCTCCTTTAAAGTTGCTTTTTATTTGTGTGATACACAGAGCTTTGGGGCTGTCTGCAGTGACTGTCTGCTTTAGAACAGCCCTTTGTGTCAAGGTGGAATTTCCCAGCAGTCTTTGGGACGGGGGCAGCGGGCAGGGTTTGCTGTCCAGTTCTGCGTGCTGGCACTGCTCACAGCACAGGGCTCTGGCGTTTTCACAGCAGAGTTTATTGAGTTCTCCCTTTTAATTTGCAACCTTATGTTAAACAAATATTAGCTTTTTTAGTTCCATAATTAAAAATAAAACTCTCCTGTGTTTCGCTTGGCTTCTCGTCGCGCTACCATTGCAAAACCGATCTGGAAGGGCTCTCTCGGTTTGGTTTTAATTATTATTTCAGTGAACAGAACGTTACCGTGTGATGAGATCACTGTGGGCCGGGTCACGGCTGGGTGCTTGGTGCCTGGATTGGGGCAGCACCAAGCATCCCAACCTCTCGTTATTTATTTTTTTAACGAGGTGTGTGGATGGCACTTGCCACTCGCTGGTTTTGGCTTTAATCACCGTGCCGTTTGGTAGCTAAAGCAGCCCCTTTCTGTTCCCCTGAGGTTCATGTCTACCACCAACAGGTTCTGCCACGGATAATTTCCTTGAAAACCAACTTGTGCCCAGCACCAACAATAACAGCACGGTGTCTGTCTCAAATGCATACGTGGGGTGGTGACAGTGCACACGGATGCAGGAATGGAGGTCTGGGCTGAAAGATTTGAAGCTGAGTGGGTTCCAGAAGGATGCCCGGCTGGGTGCCAGAGGGGGCTGCGGGCCAGGAGCCCCACAGCCGCGGGTTGGGTACTGCCGGGGGATGCCGGCCGAGTACCAGCGGCACCGCCTCCTGCGCTGCTGGCCTCCGGCCGCCAGGGGGCGCACCAGGCTCAGGCTCCGCGTGCGGCCTTTCGCGCGAACCCGGCGGCCGCTTGCGGAAGCGGAAGGGCGCCGACATTCTCTTTCCGGTTGACCGTCGCGGCGGCAGCAGGGGGTGAGGGAGCTGCGGGCGGGCCGGTTCGTTCCCATCCGTCGCCATCCTGCGCGGGGCGGCCCCGCGCTATCTCCCTGTGTCTGAGGCGGGGTGGGGCCCCCGGGGCGGCCGCGATGGGGCTCGATCGGGGCAGCGGGAGCGGGGCGGGAAGGGACTGGGTCGCCTCGGGCCCTGGTGCTGCCGCCGGGCGGCCCGAGCTGCCCCCGAAACTGCTCGGAGCTCGCTGCGGGCAGCGGGGCTGGGCCGCGCCCGGAGGCCTCGGAGGGAGGGGGTTGCAGGCGTACGGCTGTGTCAGTCAGAGCATAGCTGTGACAGGTGGGCCTGTACTGTGGCTCTTAGGAGCTAGGGAAGGCTGAATGCGTTGTCCTGGGCTGCAGGGTGCGGTGTTACACGGCATTGGGGGTCCCTGAGCTTTATGAGTGCTCTGTTGGTGCAAGGCTGAGGTGTGTGTGCACTTTTTAAATAAAGCAGGTGTATAACACTGTAAGATTGGACAAGAAGTCAGGTGTCCTGACTTCTGAGTACAGGGAGATTATAAAAGCAGGCTTGTGCACACACGGGACACGTTTGTCAATCCACAGGGCCATGGACACTCGTGGAAGAGGCTTAAGCCTTGTTTAAATCTAGTTTGGAAGGGCATACAAATGGGAGTGGGAACAAAAACTCTTCTAAATTGAAGTGTGCTTTGTGTGCATAGAGAGCTGTCAGTTACAAGTCTCTCCAACTGTTGCTTTTCTCCCTGCAGCCAAAATGAAGTTCAACCCATTCGTCACCTCAGACCGCAGCAAGAACCGCAAGCGGCACTTCAATGCCCCTTCTCACATTCGGAGGAAAATCATGTCCTCCCCCCTCTCCAAGGAGCTGCGGCAGAAGTACAACGTCCGCTCCATGCCCATCCGCAAGGACGATGAAGTCCAGGTAGCTGTGCTGCCTTCCTTTGAAGTTGCACTGTTTTTTCACGGTTTTTCGGGACAAATTTGATCCTAGGCCTTTGTCACGAGTCTTGTAACAACAGTACGAGTTGGTGTGGTCAGGGGTTTGGCCTGCTGAACGTTTCTTGACATCACTTCAGTGGGAAGGAAGATGGGAGAAACACAAATGGCTGGCAGCAGGAGTGCTGCTACATGCATTGGTTAGCACATGGATTATCATTGACTACAGACTTCTAGCAATAAAGCACAAAAGAAAGAATTGTTTATTTTCTTTCTGCAGACTGTTTGCTACATGTGATATGGGAGAGCGCTTTAGAAATCAGTTCGAGTTAAGTGGGTTTCTTTGTGTTAAAATGGGATGATAGAGGAAAAATGAAGATGAAAACATTTGAAGTTGCTTGATTAGGATTTACTGCAGGCTAAATGAGGAAGAAGCACGGTTCTCATTATATTTTCCATTTTAGTGATCACTTCAATTGTCCAATAACTGATATTTTCTGTCATAGAGTTTGCAGTTCAACCTGTGCAGTTCTGGCTTTCTGTTAGGATAATTCCTTGTGTTCCCTTAAGGCTGTTGGTTGCTCCAGGGGTGTTTTGGACATATTGGGAAAGAATGCTTTGAATGTTCTGGTTTAGGTTGTCCGGGGGCATTACAAAGGGCAGCAGATCGGCAAGGTGGTGCAGGTGTACAGGAAGAAGTACGTCATCTACATCGAGCGCGTGCAGCGCGAGAAGGCCAACGGCACCACGGTCCACGTGGGAATCCATCCCAGCAAGGTACGGCCTCTGAGGTGGGGTCTGCAGGGCCTGAGGAGGCCGTGCTGGCGAATGAGGAAACTGCTGCCTGCGTGGGTAGAATACAGCACAGGGAATAATGGGTTGAGTTGTTTGGGATGGGCATTGAGAATAAAGGAGGAAATTCTGCAGTGTCACGCTAGCAGGGAAGTGACGGGTGGATCCGGGAGCTCTTGGGTGGTTCTGAGGCTTATTTGATGGAGGAATTGTCACAAATTCTTGAGTGTTCCTGCAGTACTTTGTGGGAGAGCTTGGAGTTTGTAAAGCACAGATAGCTTTTAATGATTGCTTAGGGAATGGATTGTTTTAGAACAGTCCTTCATCTTTGCTGTGTGGCGGTTGCTCGGATGAAGGAAGTGTTTGAAACGTTTCAGTAGGTGCTCAGAATTGTGATTTGTTCTCGTGACTGTTGGGCACTAATTTTATCTGAATCCAGTTACAGCCTGGAGTAGTTTACAATGTTTAGAGTTAGCAAAAACCTGGTGAAGCCTGTTTAGACCATAATAGCAACACATTTCAAACGACACAGAACAACCAGCCACAAACCTAGACTGAAGCAGATGGAGTCAGTGTGCTTCAGACCTGTCGTGGGGGCATGTCTGTTGAGGTGCTGGTGGAAGAAGTCCAGTTGCAACAGGTTCTGTCATCTAAATGGTTGGTGCTTAGAGGGAGAGCAGAGTGATTCCAAAACAACACAGTGGCTGTGTGCAGTGACAACATTTGAGGGACAAGGTGACATTGTGAGGGAACCAGTGCACATATCACTGAGTATTACTTCTGTTATGAATAGCAGTGGACGGAATAGAGGTTTGTGCTGTTCCTTCATTTCTGGGAATGCTTTCCCTACCTGGAAATCAGACCTTGAAAAAGCTTTGTACAGAGATTCACATTATTAATGCAAGAGGAATGTTTTGTTGCAAACTTGCAGTGGGATGAGGTAGGTAGGAATTAGTTGTGGTTAATTGCTGAGAGCTGACTGTACGATGGAGCTAGCCAGGAGCATACAGCTGGGCAGCATGCAGCCTGTATGGGTTTTCTAGGATTTGATTATGTCAGAGCATTTTTGAAATGTTCCTTTCAGTAATACAAAGTATTTATTTCTTTGCCAGTTTTGTGGAGAGAAAAAGAACTGAAGGCTGCCCAGGGGCTGAAAGTCAGCTGTTGGTTTTGTTACATAGTGTCATTGGGGATCTGGTAGCAAATGATTTGCACAAATTATCCTTTGTCGGTCCATGTTAGTAACCTGGTAATTGCCTGTCCACTTAAAACTGTTCAGGAGCAGATCCTGTTCCAGAAGGTGATGGCCTTGTGTGGGTCAGTGATGTGTGGACTCTGTTGTTCCCTGCAGTTAAGCCAGATGTATTGGCTATTCCAGGTCGTACTGCAATGATGCAACGACCAGCAGCAGTGTGGTGTTCCAGTGTTCCAAAATTTAGGTAGTGTTGTCTAAAATGTGGCGAAATTAAAATAATCACAGAATCATTTAGGTTGGAAAAGACCCTTGAGATCATCAAGTCCACCCCTAAGCTGTGTCCCTAAGCACCACATCCACCCATCTCTAAAATACCCCCAGGGATGGCAGCTCCACCAGCTCCCTGTCAGCCTGCTCCAGTGCCTGAGTTTCCATGGAGAAATTCATCCTGATATCCAATCTAAACCTCCTCTGCTGCAGCTGGAGGCCATTTCCTCATGTCCTAATGATCCTATCCATCATGTCTGAGCTGCACCTAGTATAATGGCAAATGTTCTGGTGAAATACTGAAATCAGATTTACTTTGAAGTAGTTATTATGTAGCTGGGTAGGAATTTGGCTGCTGGTTTGTTCAGGCGTTGTGGCTGTGCATCCGATGTCCATATATCCTGATCCATCTGGAGAAGTTGCTATAGCTCTGTGTTGTGGAATTGGTAGGCAGTTCAGTCCCTCAGTTCTCCTCAAACCAAATTGGGTGCTCCATGGAACCAGAGCGTGGGTGCTTGCAGTCAGTGTCGGGGGTGATGGTCCCAGGACACGCTGCGCTACCACTGCTGTCAGGTCGCTGTGCTTTTCATGCTGAAGACACTGAATTCTTTGTCCTTTCTCTAGGTGGTGATCACGAGGCTAAAACTGGACAAAGACCGCAAAAAGATCTTGGAGCGTAAAGCCAAGTCTCGCCAGGTTGGCAAGGAGAAGGGCAAATACAAGGAAGAAACAATCGAAAAGATGCAGGAGTAGAGGGCTTTCTATTTGGCACCATTAAAGAACTGCTAAAATGAAACCTGTTGTTGTGTCTTCTCCTTTAGGAAGCTTTGATGCCGTCTGCTTGGTCGGCGTTGAAATGTTTTGTTGTATTCCGATGCTGGTTGTGTCAAAAACACACTAAGGCCAAAAGCTGTGTGGGCCTTCCTCACTGCTAGGAAAGCAGACTTCTTCCATGGGCAGATGTGTTTCAGCCCAAGTTAGAGTGGTATGGGAGTGGTACAGTCCTGAAAACACATATCTGATGGCCAGAGTAGTTCTTTTTCCACCGATGTTGAACTCATGCTCACTCAGAAATGTCCACAATTCTAAATGAACATGATAATTCTGTGTACCGTGTGTATTTAATCTTTTGTCAGGCTTTTGAAGCAAGCTGTTTCTGGCCATGAGTTTTTCTGTAATCCCCTTAAAATGACTTTTTTTTCCAGCTCTTTAAGGGATTTGAGAGCGAATGGTGACACTCCAGGGGCTGGCCAGGCACGCTGGGGCCAAGCACTTGTGCTGACGTTGCTGCAGTGTCCCAGCTGCTGGCAGCAGTGCCCCAGCTCCAGGGCTGCGGGTCTGCCCCTGCAGTGCCCGGGGCACGGAGCTGTGGGTGGGGAGGGGTGAAGGTGCTCGCTG
>WBMW01004170.1:736925-750134 GCA_013396635.1 Penelope pileata
GCCAGAGTAGTTCTTTTTCCACCGATGTTGAACTCATGCTCACTCAGAAATGTCCACAATTCTAAATGAATGTGTTAATTCTGTGTACTGTGTGTATCTTTTGTCAGGCATTTGATGCAAGCTGTTTCTGGCTGTGAGTTTTTCTGTAATTCCCTTAAATGACTTTTTTTTCCAGCTCCTTAAGAGATTTGAGAGCAAATGGTGACACTCCAGGGGCTGGCCGAGCACTTGTGCTGACGTTGCTGCAGTGTCCCAGCTGCTGGCAGCAGTGCCCCAGCCCCAGGGCTGCGGGTCTGCCCCTGCAGTGCCCGGGGCACGGAGCTCTGGGTGGGGAGGGGTGAAGGTGCTCGCTGCTGCTGCTGCTGCTGCTGCACGAGCTGCTCTGTGAGAGCACAGCATGTCTGTGTGTGATTGCTGATGGCTGATAGGCGGTAAAAGTTCAGCCCTGCCTGAGCAGTGCGGGTGGGGACCGGACCCGCCCCGCCCCGGGCCCCGAACTCCGCTCCCCGCAGAGCGCCGCAGCGCCGCGCGCGCCCCGAACTGCGCCACCTCCCGCGCGNCGGCCCAACGCCCTGCTGCCGGGGGAGGGAGCGGGGCTGCGGCGGGGCCGGGCCCTGAGCGCCTCCCGGGCCCGCGAGCGTGTGGCCGCGCCGAGGGCTCGGGGCCACCGCTTCCTCCTTCCTCTCGCTCCCGACCTTGACCTTCCCCAGCTCGCAGCACCGCCCTCGTTTCGCGCTGGGGGGCTCAGAAGGCTGCAGGGCCCCATCCCCGCTGTGTTGGTGTACGCGCGGGGTCCGGGCGGAGCAGGGCCCCTCTCCCTGCAGCGGCCGTCGCTGCTCCCGCGGAAGCAGACGCATTTCTTTCTCTCTTCCCCAGGAGATAATGGCTCCTTTTCTCTTCCTCCTTCCGACATCCCTCTGCTTCACAGGTACTGACGTCGCTTTCTCTCAGTGATTTATCTCAACTTGAAGGCATTTTCCTCAACTCCATCCATCCAGCTCTGATATTTAGTGCCTGTTTCAGCCCTGAAGTGCTTTTTGTGCCTCAGCAGTTGCCTTTCTCAGCAGTATCTCAGAAGTGCATCCTCCGGCTGTGTTCTGAAGTCTGTGGGAAGTTGAAAAGGGCCACCAACAGATGATTGCTAATTCTTCCCAAATTTGTTCAATCTGATCCCAAATAGAGCACTGCTGTCCTCTCATCCCATAGTGACATAATGCTCTGTAGGATGGTCACATCTCGTCTTCAAAAAAGAGAAGGAAAAAGAAAATCAAATCCCCAACAAGCTGTGCTTCGTGAGGTTTGTTCATTGTCAGCAAAGAAGGCAGTGCAGGCTCTAACTGGCCCGTGACCTTGCTTTGCCCAGGTGACAGTTTCCAGGCAGTCCGTGGGGCTGCTGGCACAGGGCTGCTCCTGAAGCTCCGTGCAGGCTCTCCCAGCTCTGTAGCATTCATGTGGAAGTGGGCAGGTTGAATGTTGTGGTGGATTAAAAAAAATACTGCGCGTTATCCATGTCACAAAAGAATTGGAAGTTATTGTCCTAACGTGAGGTCTTGCTGCTCAGATTAGGGGAAGGTGTGTAGAGAGAAATTCCTTTTTATAAGGAGGAAAAAAACAAAGAAGAGAAGACCCTCCATATTCCTGCTGAGTTCCATGGGCTGCACAGATCACTCAATATTAGAAAATCTCCTTTCCTTTCCTCCCATTTCAGCATCATTTGTGTGCAAAGCTGCAGATGTACCTCTGTCAGTCTCAAGAGCTGCTTGCTTTTATTTCTTCTCACCTTAATGATGGCTTCTGCCACAGTTTTCTTTCAACAAGAAAGGAAACACCCTACAGATAAATCCAAGGGGCCTTGAGGTGTTATTTTGCTTTCAAAAAAATGTGTGCTTATTATCATGCTTATCTTCATGATACAAAATTAAAAACTTCTGTAAGCAAAATTTTGCACGTGGAGAAAATAGTTTACTGTTGGCATCAGAAACGCCAGCTTTGATAACTCGCTGGTACAGATGGCTGTGAAATGGAGCAAGGACACCTACTGTGTAAGATTTTATTCCTCTGAAATACTGCTGTACTTGTGTTTGGCCAGGCTGGGTCTGTTCTGCTCAGTGCCTTCCAGCTGAGCGAGCTGCAGAGGATGAAGTTAGAACGCTGATGTTGAGTCAGTCGCATGTGATCGGAGTTGAATTTGTTCCTGGTGTTTTTTTCCTGTGTCTTGTGGTCAGTCATAACATGACCCCTAACCAGCTGTGTCTTTCGTTCCTTTTTGCAGTGTTATCAACACAATGCTGGTGACGTGTGCTGTTTGCTGCTACCTGTTGTGAGTATAAATAACGTCCTGCCTCTAAATCTGGTGTCTGAAATTCAGGAAGAAACTTGAGCAAATGAGTCAGGTTTAGACATATGGTATTCTTTAACGCCTCGTAGAATTCTCAGTTCTAAAGACCTCCAGCCTGCTGAGGAAAATGTTTTTTGTGGTTCTGCATTAAAATAAGCTGAATTCCTCTTGTTGTCCTCTGGCATGTTCTGCTGAGCAGCGCTCTGCGTTGACGTGGTACTTCTCCTTTCCAGTTAACTCATTCACTCACGAGCATAGTGACAGTCCCTCACTTCTAGAATTTTTCTGATTCACAGTAGACTGATGGCTTCTTGCCTCTTTCATTCTTCACACCCTTACTTTTTTCTCAGGTGACACTAATTTACACCTACTGTTGAGTTTTTGCTTTTCTTTGGGTTTTGTTTGAATATAGTTTCAAAATCTAGTAGCACAGAGGGTAGAAGCTTTATGTTATATGCCAAACGTGTGTCACTTTTGTGATACTGTGTTGTGTTAATAGTTCCTGTTTCAAGGTGCCCAGTACATTTTGAGGCTGCCTGCTTTCTCTGTATGAAAGCAGTAGAAATAACAAAATGAGGAGCTCCTCACGCTGTGTGTTTTGTCGAGAGGTGAGCCAGCTGTAGCTGGAGTCTGCAAGACAAGGTGTACTTATTTCTCTGGATTTCTCCCCCATTTTTTGTTTTGGATTTGTTGTTGTTGTTTTTTCTTTTTCCTTTTTGAAAGACTGTAGGTACTGATCTTTTCAAAGGAAATGAGATGCAGGAAGAACTTGGAAAGTTGATTGGAAAGATTGTTAAAGAGAGTAAATTGGTGAAAGTCTGATTAGATCCCTTGGGGTAATAAAATTATTATTCAGAGTTCTGCTTGAGTAGTATTTGCACTATCCTGAAGTATTTAGGCATTGTTTATGCTACCATAAGGAGCTTGATATGAATACTTAGAGGTGCATTTCTCTAATCTCAAGACTCATTCTGGAGAGCTGGCAGCCCAGCGCCGTGTGATCGGTGTTGGCCTGTCTCAGGAGTGGTCGCATCGGGTGCCTCTGCACAGCCCCACGGACGTTGCTGTCGTTAGGTGATACTCAGGTTTCATGCAGGCTGTGGAGGCCTCCTACCCTGCACACCAGTTATTTAGCAACCTCATCTCGTGCTGGGTCCCAAACGCTCATGTAAGTACGGGCATCTGGATGCTCATTTTCACCAAGCTGCAGCATTCAGGTTACTGTACGATTTTGATGGCAGTGAAGGATGAAGCATTTGGGGGCTTTTTTTGTTGTTTTGTTTTTGTTTTTTGGAAGGGGGTTTGGTGTTTTGTTTAAATTTCTCACTGAAGTTCTTCATACGCCATATTTTAACAGAAATAGTGTCCTACTCTTCCAAAATCCTTCAAGTTCAGGATTTGTAGTTTTTGTTATTGTTCTTTGAGGGCGGACAGTTTCCTTTGTCAAGGCCCTGTGGCATCCACAGAATCTTCTGGAATTTGTCCAAGAGCTTCTTAACTTTTTCACTTGTCAGTTTAGTGATTTTGGTATTGAAGCAATTCTGTTACAAATCTAATGTCATTAGCATGACTTACAATCTGCTTTTGCATGTCCAGTGAGTGGGTGCTCCTCTGTCTTCATTCTTAATCCCGTGGGTTGTAACTTGGGTTCTGTATTTCCTTTCTCTTTCTTCAATTACACTTTGAAAAAAGAGAAGCAGCCAGATCTTACTAACCCATCAGGAATTATACCCAAGCATATAAGTTACGTAATCATTTCTACTAGCCAAGATGTGACAAAAAGCAGATTTTTCACCTGATGTTCTGAGACTGAATGCGTGATGAGGCAAATTCTTTGTCCTTTCATGGATTCTGTATGGAACATATCAGTCTTGAAGGAAGCCCAAGAGGATGGTTTGAGGATTCATCACTAGGTACAGTGTTAGGGTTGAAAAAACTTGTGTAGCCTTTGGTACAGTCTTCTGTATGTCCTTAGCAGGTGGCTGGTGCTGCTTATGTCCCTCTTTGTGGAGCTGTTTGGAACTCCACGAGACATGCTTTCATGCTAAGTTACCTCTGCAGTTGAAATGAAGGAAAAAAACCCAACCACCTGAAGTTCTCATCTTCATTAAATGCAACTTGAGTGGCAAATTGATTTGGATTCAGTTTATGTTGACCAATTCCTGAAGTCAGTCACATCTCAACTTGCACCAATTTCTGTGTTTAGATGTAAGTCATCATTTTGAGTAACCGTATTCATCACACGGTTTTAATTTGTTTATTCAGTGCAAAAGTTTTCCATGCACAAGTGTGTCATTTGTGTACAGGTGTTGTACCCAGCCACCTCTCAAAGGAGAAGACACAAGCCTCAGGGATCTGGTAAAATAAAAAGCAAAGTATGAGGAGTTATTACTGCTGCAGAAATTCTAGGCGATACCATTTTGTAAGGTGCTGTTAAAGCCTGAATCCATGTGGCTGTTCACAAGCAGCTCCTGAAGCAGTGCCATGATATTCTGCTCACAGAGGACAGGGTGTTTGAGAAATGGTATTATTTGCTACTGATCCTGAAAGAATTAAAATATGGTTGCCCAATCTGACATTTAAGCAGAGATAACAGGACCTTAATTTGTAACATGCAGCACAGACAGATGGCAGTTAGGGCAGAAAGACCTTTCAGAAATCTTTCTGGTAGAACATAAGGGACTTCAATTTCCTTGTATGAGCCGGGTAATTAACACTGACAGTGTAACTGGTATCCGGCAGAGTTAAGGACCCGTGGGTGGCTCGAATGCCATACCTGATTTTAGCAACTCTGGAACATTACATGCTGCAAACAGAGGCTTGCTTTGTTGTACTTGGAATGCTGCGTGTTGTTTGGCGTTGTCACCATAGATGGTTGTATCGAGCAGCATCGCTTAAGCAAAATGTGGGGAAAGCCATTTCCAGGCTTATTTTGAATGCAAGGGAGTCACAGGGCTCAGTGCCTGGCTGCTGCTCTAGCTCACTGGGTGCCAGCAGTGTGCTATTGCCCCGTCGTGGCACCGTGGCTCGGGGTGTGGGTATCCAGCACGGCCCCACCAACAGCTGCTGGGAAGTGCTCAGTGCTTGCCTGCAGCCAGGCTGTCCCGCTGGGTCGTGCCGAGACTTGGAATGTGCTTCCAGCTCACGGAATTCACAGCAGCGCTGGGTCTGATCTTAGGAAGCACGGAGAGGTGACATACGGGTGCATGGAGTTCCTTCCTTCGGTACAGCGGGAAGGAGAGCCATGTGCTGGAGCAGGCTCCGAGCGTTCTGGCCTCCTCCCACTTCTGTTAGCTCAGGATATTGAAGGCAGATGGCACAGTGCTCTGGCACCCCTTTTTTCTGTCTTTTGTATTTGAACATTAAATGTTGCAAAATAAACGCCGAGTGATTTTGAAGAACGGATTTGCTTTTACCTTGATGGCCAACCTGAAGCGTGTCACCCTGGTGGCTGTGGCTGCTCTTGCTGCTGCCCTGCTGATGCTGAAGTCGCTCTGTGAACGGTGCTGTGTGCTTCAAGGCGTGCGTGGCTGACACACTGCTGCAGGCT
Organism: Penelope pileata; assembly: GCA_013396635.1. NCBI lineage: Eukaryota > Metazoa > Chordata > Aves > Galliformes > Cracidae > Penelope > Penelope pileata. The sequence goes on from WBMW01004170.1 coordinate 742,814, forward strand.
CAGCGCTTCGTTACAACCAGAGCCCTCGTTTGTACAAAACTAAAAGCAGCACTGAAAATAAGTATATATCCGTTGTACGAGGATTGATGCATTTCCTTTAAGGCTGACCAGCATCCTTGCCTGGGGCTGCAGCAGCCGCTTTCCAGCTGACCTGCGCTTGGTTTGCTGGGCAGAGCAGCAAGGTTTGTGTGGAATTTTCCATGACTGCCTAAGCACTCTGATACATTTGTGGCAGCTCCCATTACAAAGCGGCTCTGCTTTTTCTCCTCCTTACAAAGCATTCTAGAAATAGCAGATAGATGAACCAGTGTGCTCCCTAAATGTGTTTATATAGTTAGTATTTAATGTAGATTTAAATCCGTGGAAGCATTCATGGCTCTTTCTGAACCTTGTAATATTTACAAAGCAAATGTATCTTGTAACAGTGGAGTATTTATTTCTGTTTAGCTTTCCTGGATATTTTCCACAATCTGCATTCTTCTTATTCTGGGTGGTGGCTGTGGCTTCTGCAGTATTGGCTCTGGTGGCACGATCTGATGGTCAGGGGGTGGTTGTCACACTGATTGATTATTTTATTTTTTATGTTCCTGTGGGTTTTATGTAGTCTTTTGTTTCAGGTCGCTGTTTCTTTGACCTCTCTGCCACGTTTAATTTACTTCTGTTCAAGCTCTGATGAAAATGATGCCAGGCTTGCAAGGGTAGGCTGTCACACACTGAAAATAATGACAAATGAGAGGTTTCTCAGGGATTTTTTTTTTTTTTTTTTGTCATTTAAAGGATGCTTCAAAGGCACTAAGAAGAGGGCCGGCTCTTATGTTTCTATATGTCTCTATAGTCTGAACTCCCAAGTTTCATGTATTTCCTGCCAAAGGAAAAGTATGTGAGAGAAGTGGTGGCTTTGTGTTGCTGTGGATGGGATGGGACAACTTGTGTCAGCTGCAGAATGGTTTGGTACCAGCTCTTCGCTGCTGGCAGCCAGTGCGTGTGTGAGCTTGGGCAAGGTTCTGCTCTGCTACCAGACCTCCCTCAGTACTGCCTGTTCCTATCTGCTAGTACGTGTGCTTTGGGCAAGCCTTCCCTATATCATGAGCTCTGTACTTTGGCTGATGTTCTCTCTCTTGGGTTGGGGGGTTGTCTTGCAGTTGGCTGATTGCGATTCTGGCTCAGCTCAACCCTCTCTTTGGGCCCCAGTTGAGCAATGAAACAATCTGGTACCTTAAAGTTCACTGGCCTTAAGGATGTCTGTCCTCTGCTGCACTGCACTGAGTAGGTGAGTACGATCAGACCTATTGATACGTTTGCTATGCTAAGTGATTCAGGAGAAATTGAGCAGGACTGGGTTCAGAATTGCTAACTGTTTTTTCAGGAGAAATCTCTTGATCTAGAGACTGCAACAAAACAAATGTTGGATGTTAATTTTGACCGGATGCTGTGAAGAGCTCGGGCTGAATTCTGGTACAGTTGTTGCCTCTGCTATCGTGTCACGTGGCACTGTTTTCAGTAAGCAGGTGTTTGTAGGGAGAACACTACATTTCTTCATCCTGCCAAAAAACATTTGGAGGGAAGCATTTTTCTACTAGCAGCTAGCATGAGTGGATTTCCCCATCTTGAATAATTAAGGCCCTCTTCCAGCCTACCAACATCTCGCCCAAGAGCTGTCCTCAATCCCAAGGCAGAGCCCCACTGCCTTCATTCATCTGGGAGGTCTCAGTGAGAATGGCACTCGGGTGGTTCTCAGTCTCCCATCCATGCACAGCACTAACACCTAACCTGCAGGTGGCTGTTGTATTTTTAATGGTGCCCTGTGCATGACTTTAATCATAGCTGAGCCTGGTGGTGGTGATGTGGGTCGTGCTGTTGGAATGCCACCGTTGCAGTTGGTAGGCACGCCTTCTGGCATGGCCACTTCTGTGTTAAAAGGAACACGATGCCTTCAGGTACCTCTGCAAGGGCAGCATGTAGAACTGAAGGTTCAAATGAAGGTTTTGTCTTGGGAAGAAGTACCCATGATTTTAGTTCTCATGCTGTATCACTGAGTAATTCAGCACACTTAAGTGTTTTTTTTTTTACCTGTCTTGTTTTTGTAGGTTTTTTTTTCCCTTCTTTATAGTGTAATTGTCTGCCCCTTTGCTCTTATTACTTCTGTTCACAGAAGTCCAACAGCAGCAGACAAATGACAGTTGATGTTATAGCTTGGTTAAATGCTGGCTGTGAAGCATTCTGAGCATCTACCCTGAAGCAAAGCTCCACAGCTTCAAAGTAGGATTCATCTGAGCTGTGGCATTGTCAGACTGTGGCATGTGTATATGTCTGCATCTTTTTTGCAAGCAGAAGCTAAAGGTAGACTTGGCCCTGCTTGAAGCAGAGGCTGTGGTGAGGTAGGTCGGGCAGGCTGAGTTTCCCAGGTGCGTTTCCACTGCTCTAACGTGCTAACACACAACTAAGGAAAGCAGAGAGCAGTGTGTGCTGGGTTGGGCATGCAGATCCCTGAATTCCTACAGTTCCCTGAGACCTGAAGCTGAACTGTAGCTCTCTGGACAAGCAGATGCCATGGGTTTCAGATCTGGGCTTCTGGCTGATGGATGAACTGTGTGTTGCTGCCAGCAAAGACAAACTGGAGTTGGGTTACAGCGCTTGTAGACTAATGTCTGTTAGGAGAATCCTCTCCTCTCATCCCCTTCAGAGCAGCATTTCCCAGAGGACTGGAGTGGATTTGTGCTGAGGAAGAAAGGGAACTAATGCAGTCTGGGGTGGACAGCAAGCTTATGTGAGGAGCTTTCAGTTTTAAACTTGCTAATGGAGAATTCAGATTGTACATGCACACATTTTGCTGTGTTATGTGAAGCAGTTTGTTTTGTAACCTTAGATGTATCTGGTTTCATCGACTTAAGTTTGGAATAAAATGAAAGTTCATTTCTTCGGGGGAAAAAATGCTTAAAAAAAAAAAAGTAGAAGCATATAATAATCCTCCACAGTTAGATGCCATGCTCTTTCTTGCCTTTAGGTAGAAATATGCTACTGCTGTGCACACAATTCTCCTCGATTATATTTGAGCTACTCCTGCAGACTTGAGCAAGCATAGCTGCAAGGAAGTGGCAGCTTTGGTCTTTTGCTGCTGTGTGCTGATGCACTTCAAGGCTCTGGGTGAATTTCTCACTAGACAGGAGCTGTGAATCAGACTACATTTAAAGAGCTGGAATCTCTCTGATATTGCACAGAATTCCATAAATTCAGCTACCATCTCTGGTTTTGAGCAGTTATTTTTGGCTTTTAGGATGTGCTTTTGCAGCATTCGAGGTGCATATGCTATATTCTTTTCTGCCTCCAATCTCTCAACTGAGCTGTGGATGGATTAATATGGGCAGAACGCAGACAGTTAACGTGAATGAAATGCCAACTACCAGAGCAGAGAGACTGTTTTTAAAAAGGAAGGCGGTCTAAGCAAACCTGTTCCACTTCACCAGTAGAGCAGGCTGAGAAATACGTGCAGAAGGTTTACCACATTCTGGTGAGGAGCTCCCTCAGATGCTGCCTTGATTGATGTATGCCAAATTACAGGCATTTGGTCTTTTTCTGTGGTCAGTATCCCTCTAATTTAAATGATGACGATGTATCGGATGACTGCCTGTATAATCATGTTAATGGCTTGGACAGCAGTGTGTGAGAACATGCAGACTTCTTCAGCTGTGGTAAATATGGGCTACAGCCTCTTTCCTTTTAATCAATGGATGTAATGCCTGCTGCTGTTCTTAAATTTGTCACCACAGTCTGTTTTCTCAGACCAGGAGCTGTCTTCATCCAGTGCAAGAAGGTCTGTCATGTAGATGACTGCGTGTTCCTACAGCAGATGTTTTTAGAACTCCAGTAGCAAAATAGTTCTGCCAGCTTATAATGTAAATAAAATTAACTGCAGTAACTTCAGAAATTAAATTGTGAAGAAAGCACGGAAGTAGAGATGGATCTCGTAACTCCATCAAGATGAATTACCCGCAGTTCTTGTCGATTTATAGCGCGTTTGTGGATTGCAGCTAGTTGTGGTTAACTCAACAAGCAGGTCTTCAGCTAGCAAATCACTTCCGTGGAAGGGAATAATTAAATTACCTTTTGCTTTGCAGGTAAAGAAGAGATTTCCTTCAGATGAAAAACTGCCACAGATCCAAAGATGCCCTTAACATACCTGGCTGGATACCAGTCCTGCATTAATGCCTTAACTCTTGTGTTGTGCTTCACATGGCTTGTTGAAAGCCCTCTATTTTTTCCTACTTTACCACTTAACAGTGTGCCTAATGCAATTTCTAACTCCTCTTTGGTACTGTAAATTTTTACTGTTAACTTCAGGTATGATTAAAATTTCTGAAATTTTTACAGGGACATAGCTTCCCTGTTCACTTTGCTCACTCTGTCGGAACGCTGTCTCTTAGAGGTTTGTCTGTAGCAGTGCTCTTCACTCCTGGTCTGTTTGACTGCACTTGGAAAGAAATGTCTTCAAAAGAAATGAAACTGTATGAGGAGAGAGAAACAATGCTGCCACATGTTGATGGCATTTTTTTTTTTTAAATGAGTTGTGGTTTTGGGAAATTTGGTCTTAAATTTCTCATACCTGGAAATAAACCTAATCCTGTGCTTTATACCAAGTGCTCTTGTGCCATGTTTAACTCTTCTGCTGTTTAACCAGACAGGAGTTAGCCAGAGTTCAGCTGAGGACCGATGGTGTACTGAAGGAGCACACCTGCTGCCTGTATCCACCTCTCAGGTAGCTCTAAAATAGGAACAGAACTGCTGAAGAGGTCTGCAGGAAGCAGGGAACGCTTAGCTCGAGAGCCTCTTCTCCATGAACTTTCCATTGTCTGATCCCAGAAGGACTTAAGCAGCAGAGATAATGTTGAGTGGTTTCAAAGAAGCGTAAATAGTGGTTTTGATAGGAGATTAATTTACTCCCTGGCCTGCTTGAAGGGCACGTGTAGTAACAAGCAATTTGGATTGAACAGAAAATGTAGCAGCTGTTCTGTACTGAGTGCTTGTGTGTGGGGTTGCAGACCTGGTGAAACACATGACAGGGTAGAGCTGAGATGAAAGATAGCTGAGGCTCCTCGGCGTCAGCTGAGCCAGTGGGGCTGGGGGAGAATCTAGTAAGGCTTTCACAAAGGAATAACTTCAAAAATATAAAGTCAGCTTTGTGCACAGGAGTCGATGTCTACTTTCTTACCTCCTTAAATCAGGTCCAGAGAAATAGCAGTCAGGCCTTGCTTTCTTTTATGATTGTTATGCAGAGGGATGCAACATTTTTTCCTTTTGGATACACTGTTAACTTGGTCAGTGGGATGGTATTCATTACCATACAGGAAATTCTGAAATCCTTACAAAAGACACTAACTTGCAGTAATCGAAAACAGGACAGCATGAATTGCAAAAGCAGTAGTAACACTTGTTATTACAAGTAACTAGAATGACTAGTGGGACTGGAATGGCAATTGTTTTTTCCCCAAGATATCTAATACTGAAAGCTGTATTTTAGCATGCAAGAAGTTGTACCCCATAATGCTGTGTGCTTTGTGACAAATTCCTAGGAAAATTGGAATCCAAGTGATCTTACTCAAGCTTAGGTGTTTTTCAATTGTGTGGGGAGGGGGGAAAAGACATGAAGCATTTCTCCTCCCCTCCCTACGTGATGTCAACGAGACACTGTCAAGGAGTTGTTAAAATACATTGATCTGCTGCCAGATTTAAACTAAAGTGAAACAAACCAAAAAGGAAAACGTCCAGTGACAAGAAGTGGTACCATGAAATTGGTATTTTAACTTTTTTTTTTTTTAAACAACTTTTCTATTTTAGGTTCCATGCTATCACTGTTGAAGATACAGATGTAAAACAGTTCCCAGGGCACGTTCTGCTGTTGGTGAATTTAATGCTAAGAGCTACTCAAAGCCTGAGCAAATCAGCCATGCTTGAATTTATATTTAGATGCTTTCCCGATAAAGATATTTCCCTTTATGTGAATGCTTAATATTTCCTCTGGAGCAGATACCAGCATGCAGCATGGTTGAAGAAGTTAAAAGATAACGCTGTGTTTCTGTTTTGCTGGATGCTGTGCAGCCTGTTGTCTGCATCGAGGTCATCTCCTGCACGTGTGCCAGGGATTAACACTGCTTCAGATAATGTTTTTTATTTTGCATGACTGCAGGAAGTTAGAGCAGATGGATTCAGTCACTGGTGTTTAACAAACGGTGCAGGTATCAGGGCCTGTGAGAGCTGCTGCTGCTTGCTGTGTGACAACAGAACACAATGCAGAGTGTTAAAATGTACGTGAGGGAAGCTTGCTTGAAATAGCCTGCACCTGCAGTGGGACAGTGTGGTCTCCAGATGTATTGTGAGATTTTTCAGAAGGTAAAAACAAAATAAGTAAGGCAGGTTAAGGAAACTGATGCTGCAGAGAAGTTTTGAAGACTTCAAGTCACAAACATTGATGTGGCCCATTGAATAAGGGTTTAAATCAGTGCCATTTGACGTGGTTTTGACTTGTTTTGTCATTGTGGTTTGGGCAATTCAAACACCTGCACAGGAAAGTGCTCTGAAGACTGTATGGAAGTTTGCTTTTCTCTGCTGAGGACGATGGAAATGCTTTACTCATGCAGAGGGCTGTGAGCTGTCAGAGCTGCTCCCTCGTGCTTCCAGAACCATGAGAGCACTCTTCATAGGGCCGGGCACGGTGGGAAGAAGTGGCATTGGCATGGGTGAATGACTTGCAAAAAAGTGATGAAAACAATCAAAAAGTATTCTTTACAGATAAGAAGACTTGGGCCTTTTTATTTAGTATTTTCTTTCGTTGTGTCTAAGTGATGGAGGCCAAACACCCATCACTACGAAATGCGGCCAAGGGCGTAGCTGTAGACAGCAGCAAAGATACAAAGCAACCTGAGAAGATGCAGGGACAGGGACTGTAAGTACGCAACTCTGACCCCAGCTGAGCAGCAGCCTCTCATCCAGCTGCCTGGGTGCCAAGCCTTCCCCAGGGAACGTTCTCCCAAGATGGACACGAGGACGGGAAGAGCAGGGGCTGCCCCTTGACCTTCTGGGGAGGGAAGCAGGCACTGCAGACTCCTCACCCGCCGTCCCTCCAACGCGCCCTGCTCGGAGCAGCCCGCCGCCCTGCCTTAAATACCCCCCCGCGCGCCTCGCTGCTGTCACGTGACGGGGGAGGCCCCGCCGGCTGGCTGCCTATTGGCCAACGGAGAAGCGGGCAGCGATTGGTTGGCTTCGCCTCCCCCTCTCCTCCCTCCCGCCCTCCCCACGTGAGGGGGGCGAGTCACGCGATTTCCGGGAA
>WBMW01004170.1:751129-805377 GCA_013396635.1 Penelope pileata
CCGCTTCGCCTCCGGGAGCCCTCGCTCGTGGCGGCTCTGCGGGTGCCCCGCAGCGCGGTGCGGGTCCGCTCCGCGTCCCGGCGCGATGCGGCGGTTCCCGGGCAGCGCCCACGCAGGTGCCGCCGATAAGGGAGCGCGCAGCCCCCCTCTGTCACGCTCCGTATAAACACACGTGGGTTTTCGGGCTTCCCCACACAGCGGGTGGAACAGTTCCGATCTTCCGTAGAATCGTTACGGTTGGAAATGACCGCTGAGACCCTCTGGTCCGAGCGTACAGCGGCCGAAATGCTGACACCTCCCTCAGACGGAGCCTTTGTGCTGCTGCCAGCTGAGAGCAGCTCCTAGGAACCTGCAGGACAGAATCGGGCTCTGGCAGAGCTGGCTTAATAACAAAATACCATAAAGATGGTGCTCAGGAGGTGGGTTAGCCTCTGGCCTGGAGTCACTTAGCAGAGTGCCCTCCCGGCGTCCCGTGGGGAGCTGGGAGCTGTGGTTAAGGCGATGTTCCCTGAGTGACCGGCACAGAGGGGCTCTTCTTGTTGACAGATGAGGAACTGGACTCCTGTGGGGGAAACAGAATCATGGAACAGAACCACGGAATCCTTTGGGTTGGAAGATACCTCTGAGGTGTTCAAATCCAACTGCCAGCCCGCCCCCACCGTTGCTACAGTGGGAAGAAATATTGTAGAAATACCAGTGCTCAGTGATAGTTCTTTTTAGAGGCACAAATAACGACTCAGAGAGCTCACCCATGCTTTGTAGCCATTAGCTCACCTGGCCAAAAAAAAGAGTTGTTGTGCATTCGATAGGAGCTCCCCAGTGAGGAGAGGTGGCTGCAGGGCAGCGCGGAGCTGAGCAGCTCTGCCGTGCTTTTCTAAAAACCCTTCGGAAGCACAAAGGTCTGAAGTCCCTTCAGCATTAACAGGAATTAATTGGGAATAACTCGAAGCTTCTGTCTCACGGACAGTCTGATAGCATGGCATGAATAGTGAATCCCCTGGTTTAGATTCCCATGGTTTGCCTGTCCGTGCTGTGTGGTTTGTGAAATCTAACTGAATGATGATGTAAAATAAGTTTTTAAAAAGATATTTGGCACTTCATTAGAAGTGCTTGAAAGTTGGCATTGCCTTGAAAGTTTCTGGAAACCTTAGGTTTTAAGATTTAGACCCTGCAGTAACACATTCTCGAATTACATTAAGAAAATCTCCTCCTGTTTCAGAACCGTTGTGCTGGCGTTTGGCTGCTTTGGCTGAGGGTGGTTGTGGCCGCTGGCTGACTGCCCCCGTGCAGGAGCTCAGCACCGTGAGGCTGTGGGCTGCCCTCGAGGTGCACCCAGTGGAAAGCCCATTCCCAAACAAGCAGAATGTAATTTTACAGCATAAGAGTAGACCAGATTGTACCACTTTCTTCATCCTAAGATATTTTTTGGTCAGACTTTGCACTGTCAAGAGAAAAAAAACACAGAAACCACTGTCCTATAGGGATGCAGAATAGTCCTGGAGGTTGCAGGTCTGACCATTCTCTGGCATGGCTGCTGGTTTTTGTCGTGGCTTTGACTGCGCTCCGTTTCTGGGGAAATTTCTGGCCAGAAAAAAAATAATTAAATGTTAGTTTTAATGCAGATTTTCATGTGCAAACGGCTCTCCTAACTCTACAGTGGTAATTTAATGAAATTGGATGTAATTCATGTTTCAACTATAAAAGGTTTTTTAAATGAATTGAGGTATGTCAGTGCAGTTCTAATAAGTGCCACATGCTGCATTTCCCACTCCTGGCACTGAAGGAGTAATGAAATCTCAGTCTTTGTTCCAGAATGTACACAGAAGCTGATGCTTCTGTTAGAATATAACATTGTGGGCACAGCTGCTGTACAATATGTAGATGCAATACCGTTGTGTTTGTATTAAAAAGAAATCACTTCTGTGCCTCTTGCATTGTGATCAGGTATTGGCATCTGCTTCTTTGCTCCTGCAGTCTGGGATCTCCCTCCAGAGCCTGGTGCCTGGCATTGCCGTGGAGGGACCATGGAATGCTGCTCTTGTGGCAGGTCAGCTCCTGGACCTGGAGTGCTGCATGTATGGTCGGAGCCCAGAGGCTCTGTGTAGTGGCATTGCTTCGAGGTCTCAAAGTCTGTCTGCTGTGGGCAAGTGGGACTGAGGAGTAATACTGAGGGGGAGGTCAGCAGAGGAAAGGGAACAAAGACAGTGAAGCAGCAGTTTCCCTCCCCTAAAGGGAAGAGGCTTTAAAAGAAGTGAAACAATCTTCATGTCTTCAGTTCTTATAAATGGCAACACTCCATGAAACTTAGGATCTGCAAGTATCAGGCAGCTGTTGTTTGTCCTCCAGGATAGAGAAGGCAAAAAGCATAAGGTCTGAGGTGTTTACGCTGTCGTTTGAGTGCAGAACATCACAGAGAAGGCAGCGGTGCTTCGCTGGGTGAGCAGGGGATGGTGCGGTGCCGGGCAGGGGACCTGCTGCAGGGCTGTCTTTACTCACCCGCTGCAAAAAAATAGCTCCACATAAAACCAAAAGTGACCTCTGAGCAACTTTGTGGTGGGGAGAACAGGAAGTGATTCTTTAAAAAGTCTGGTTTACAAGTGAAGATGAATGTAGAAATAAGGGGGGGAGAAAAAACAAGAATGTTACACGGAAACAAAACTGAGAAAAATATGTTCTGCGCTGGAAGATGGCACTGAGCAGAGCATGTCCTGTAATAGGAAACAGATTGGCACAAAGCGTGGAAGGAAGAAAGGAAGAAGGTTTTAAGAGAACCAAAGGAGAACCTGCTGCACCTCTAGCTGTACTGCTTTGTGAAATACCCGGAGACAGCCAGGGGTGCACGGTACGTAATTGTGCCTTTAGCAGACGTGGCACAGGTGTTGTGCCTTCACTGGAAGTGAGTTTGGCTCTCTGGACGCTTCAGCCTGGCATTGTAGGGTTAGCACTGACAGGCCCTCATGATGTGCTTTGTATTGTTATTATTACTTGCTTTAAAAATCTAGCTGTGACAAACTGCGCTGGGTGATGCACAGCCAGGGGAAGTGGAGCTGTAGCAGGCGTTGAGCTGCTGTGATAATGGGCACTGTGCAGGCAGCAGGGTGGCATGGCTGCACCCTGCGTGCTTTTCAGATTGTGCAAAATACACATCTGAATTGAGACAGAAATAGCAACTTTGGTTATAACTCCGGTACGAATGATTCATGCAGGTGACTGGGGAGGACTGCCAGCCTGGTCGGGCTGTAAGCTGGCAGCTCGGGCTTTCCTCTCCGAGGGGCTTCTGTGCAGATAGGGCATAGTTGCAGAAGGGCGTTTTCCTCATCTGGGGAAATGGCACATGCATGGTAAGTGCCATCTGTCTCCTTAATGCTGCATGTTTTGTGTTTAGGTCCTGTCTGCCAATTTGGAGGCACTGCTCCATCAGTAATGGCCTGTAATGAGCCTGCCATTAGCGCCTTTCAAGTTGAGGCTTCCTGGGCATCTCAGGCCTCTGTCAGGCTACTCTGAGCGTAGGCTTTCAAAAAGTAAATAAAAATGCAGTGGATTTTTTATTAGGATTTGGCCTTAGATAAGGAAATACCAACTCTATAGAGCAGTTTTGGGTTACTTAGTGACTACCTATAGGGTTTTTATCCCAGCATGAACAGCACATACATGCATGCTTCCATCACCACCCTCACTCCGTTCCTGAACGTTCAATGAACGCGGGCATTCTGATGTGCCCTGCCCTTCCTCACACCCAGCTCCATGATGGAGCCTTTCTCCGGAGCAGGGCCGCAGCTGTGGGCACGAAGCCAACACTGGTCTGGGGCTGGGGGCCGTACCACCTCCACCTGCTGCTTCCCACCTGTGCTGAGCTGCTGCGGGCTGCAGTGGGCTCTCACCTGTGCAGCCCTGCACCCGGGAGAGGCTGATGGAAGGCATTAGTGAAAATTGTCCTAACGTAGAAATTCCTGTTGTATTTCTCTTCAGTAGTTCTTATACTGCTGTTGAGCTCTGCCACACGTCTTTTACTCTGTTCAGATCTGTTACAGGTCACGTACCGACTGCACTGCTCTGTCCTGCTCTGTCAGCAGTGATACGTTCTGTAAGAACGGGGCTTCAGCTGCAGCCTACAGAGTTTCCTTTGCAATCAGTTCAGAGTTTACACGTGTGTTTCCTTATGCTTGATGACCAATGTGTTCATCTTAATGTACAATCTTAATGTACCAGCTCATGCAAAGGATGCTTGTAGCAAAGTGTGAACATGGAGGGCCTTACGACGAAGACTTGGATGGCTCTGGGAGATGCTGAGAGCAGGCAGCAGCTCCTGCTGGGAGATCGGAGCATCCCTGGTCACGAGGTTCTCAGAGGCAGTGTCTGCCCTTCTATGGCTTTTCCATGTTTGAAATCACACATTAATACTATAAAATGTCAAGACTAAATGAAGATAGAGATAACAAGGGGGACAGTCCGACTGTCTGGTACACTCCTTTGGCCTGGGAGAACGTGCACTGTCGTTCTTACATGGAGCTGTAAGTTGGGAGCTAGAAGATCGCTTCAGGGATAGTAAAAAGCATTTGGAACATTTAATGTCTGTTTTCAGGATTTGTAAATGGCCTGACAGCTCCCTTGTCCTGACACCTGGCAGCACCTGTTGGTTGGTGTTGAGATCAGTAACAGGTTAAGTTCTGTTCCCTTTTGGTAGCTGTGTATGAAAGATGGCCAAATTTCTGGAGGTATGTGTTCTGACAAACCAGAACAGAGAAACTAGGAAAGAAGCAGCAAACTTCTCCTTTCGTTCCCCTGCACATCACGTGGCAGCAGGAGGGATGCTCTGCAGTGTGGGGGCAGATGTGGGAGGCAGTCTGGGGCTGGCAGCAGGACGTTGGAAGCACTGTTGGAAAGACTTCATCTCTGCAGCTCTCTGTAGAAGGAAGAAAGGATGCTGCTAATGGGTGGATGATATTAAGTCTGATGTCTTTCTCCTCTCTTTTTTTTTTTTNAAGCAGGCCCTTGCTCCAGCATTCGGCCAGGCTGAGAAGTGAGTTTGTCATTGCTGCCACGTAACAGCGGAGGAAGGACGGGAGCTGTGGCTGCGGAGCCTGTGCTGCGCAGAGGAGGACAGGGATTGCTTAGGCACGCCGCCCTGCGATGCAAACCGGGCTTCTAAATGTCACTTTAAGAGCAGGAGAAGGAGCTCCCTGGAAGTTTTAGAGCAGAAGGAAAATGTTGTCAGGAGGAGCTGGCTCTCAGTGGCACAGGACCCTGCGGGAGCGGCGTGGCTCGGCCGGGGCAGCTCGCGGTCACGGGGAGCTCCCATTTGTGCCTGACTGGACGTGCAGCATGTGTTTTCTTCTTTGTGCTCTGATATTTGAAATGCAATATGTTTTGATGAGTAAAGATTTTTTTGCACAGTATCTGATAGTATATATACTGAATTTAACAAAATAGCCCAGATGCTGTCTGAAAGCAGGCGTAACCTGCTGCCATGGGCTGGAGGAGGAGGCTGCTCAGCCCAGGAGAACGCTTTCACTTTGCTGTTTGCTTTTCCAAGTACGAGAATGAACATAGCCTGGGCAGATTGCACTGAGCTGACTTAGCAGCAATGTCTGGTGAAGAATTCTGTTCAGAGAAAGGAATTTATTTTTACTGTTAATGCTGAAGATCTGTACAAGTACGATGGTTCACTTTATGGATTATGTCCCTCTAACACTGTTTTTTTCTTAAAGAGACTTCACATAGGGGTAGGGACCTTGCAGGAAAGCAGGACACTAAGAAAGCAGCCTCCATGGAGGCAGTGTAGTTATATTAGATACTAAAGTTTGATACCATGGATTCTTTCTTTCTTCTTTCATGTAACACATTGTTCTTTTTTACTTCCTGTTACTTATTTGTTCTGTTGGGCAATTCTGTCCCTTCCTCTCCTACACTTCTGGGCAGCGAGTGCGCTCGCTGCAATCCCTCTGCCACTAGATGTTGCTGTATGAGTGATTGATATAGTCTTATCTCAGGCTGAATGGATTAAACTCTTAAGAAAAGGAGGAGCCTTGTTACTGAAGCAGTATTACTGCCCATTCTGAAGCTGACATTTGGAGATGTTCGTCTGAGACAACTTTAGAATTTATTGGCTCTGTTGTATTAGTCATAGAGGTTGTTAATCTCTTTTGTGTCCCCAGCAGTATGCTACTCATTATTTACAATTAGGCAGGCTTTTCTTTTCATGTCTGTAGAGTTCATGGTCTACGTAGTGAGAAAAAAAGGCAACAAAATGTAACTCAGCCCAAAAGGTTTTCACAGCATCTCTGTTCTGTATCGTCTGTGGCCTTTCATTGGGTGAAAGATGGCAGGGGAAGAAAACTACTGTACATTCAAGAGTGAGGAATAATCACTGTTAGGGGAGAATTTTTGTCTATAGTTCACCTTGGCAGCTTTTTAAGCACTTTCTTTTTGGTGATGGAACACTTACCTCCTTGGGGGTTTGCTGTGTTTATTCCACACAGAAAACTACAAATAGAAGAGCTCCATAAGAGTGCACTGAAGTTATCGTAAGGAAAAATTTCATTACATGGATTGTGTAAACTCACTGAGACTGAAGTAAAGCTGGAAAGAAATCTACAAGTGAATAAAACAAGAAGTTTGGAATTGGATTTGGGGAATCTGGGCTTGGAAATGCCTCAGGTAAGTCTGGAATGTTAGGATCATATTTGTTTCTGTAAATAACATTGCTTTCTTATTTAAAAAAAAAAGGGGGAAGGTGTAAGAGCAAATTTGACTGACATCAACAGGGAGAACTTAAGAGACTCAATGGTAAATAATATTTTAGTGTCCTGCTGGTATCTGTGGGAGAAGCAATGGTGCTGCTCTGGGTACTGTGTTTGTTCACGCAGCAAGAAGCAGCAGAGCTGTCTTCTTGAGGAGGGTGGATGCCTGGAGAGCAGCCTTTTATTACTGCAGTGATTCACACAGCAGCACACAGAACGACTTTCAGCAGTACAGTGTTTCTCCCTTTCCATCCCTCAGGGCGAGTTTGTCTGAAGAGAAATAGAGGTCTGGAATTAAATGTAGCAGAGGCTTTGCTGCCTATCACTGGCATGCCTAGTCATCCTGCTTTGTTTTGTTTTGTTTTGTTTTTTTTTTCCCCAAAGTTCTGCTTTCTTCTCAGGGGAGACAGCATTCTTGATTTAGTTACAATAATTTTTGCTATTGTTACAATCTCAGGTAGAAGCTTTACAAGTTCTAATGGTTCTAAAAACTGCCAACAGTGGTTCAGTGCACAGCAGTGGATGGTGACTGCGCATGAGGGTGAAGGCCCTGCAAGCGTGTAGTGCCTATCGATAGCCCACATCTTGCCAGTACTCACTCCCCTCTTCTGCAAATGCTAATGTATCCCTAAACTTGGCAAACACATGAGAATTTTGAACCAGGAACATAGAATGAATGAGCAATGCTCCTGCAGCTGTATGGTGAACACAAATGTGTCCTTTAAGGGCTGCATGTTGTTAGCTGCTCTGAAAGCATTCTCTTGCTCTGAGAAATGACATGCTTATCTATGTGGGTACAAACCTTCCAGATGCACCTATAGCACAGCTTCAGAGACTTGGATAAAATGGCAGTGCTCTTTTGTTTCATTGAAGCAAATAATGTGCTTTTTTATGGTCTGCTTATAAATTCCCTATCAATTTTGTTGTAGCCCAGTGTGAGTGGAATGGACCCTCCTTTTGGGGACGCCTTCCGGAGCCATGTGTTTTCAGAGCAAACTCTGATGAGCACAGATCTCTTGGCAAGCAGTTCAGATCCAGACTTCATGTATGAACTGGTAGGTCATCTTTCTGTGTATGCGCATCGCTCCCTCTCCTTGACTAACACCCTGAGTTCATGTGTTAATAAAGGGGTATTTGTTCAAGAATGCTTGATGATTATTCATTATTGCTTGCTACTGACTGGGAAAGAGCCTAACTGCTTGTCCAGGCAATGTAATGCTTCTTCAATGGATGCTTGTTAAAGCTGGCCATCAGGAGAGGCTTGATATACAAGTCTCAGATGGAGCTGTGTTGATGTTATGTCATGGCGATTGAGACTTTCTTACAAACCATCTTTTCTTCAGGAGCAGCTCTATGCTACTTCCTCCAAGCTGTGAATGCAGGGGAAGCAAAATAAGTTGAGTCATGAGCTGTTTACATTAGCATTCATTATTTTTTCCTGCATCAAAGGAGAAAGGTAGCTCACTGTTGTTGACTGATGGGCTTAGAATGAGGTTTTCCAGGCAGTGGTAAACTTGAGCAATTTGTTAACCACATAGCAGAGTTTGACCTAGATTAATAGAAACTAGAACATGTTGCCTGTGCTGTCTTTCATATTTTAAATACATGGGTATTGGTCCTATTCTAGTTTCTAATGACCAAATTAATCTGTAATAACAGGAAAAGAATCCAGGCGTATTTGACTTGTATCGCTAGCAACCTCTTCCCAAGGATCTGCTGCTGAAGCATGGAAACTAGGCTTCAGTCTGACCCTCAGAAAAAGTTTTTAGTTGGAAGTAGAGATGCATCCTATGTTATCAGTCCCTTACTCTTCACTTGAATTAAGCTCACTGTATAAGTTTAAGTAGAGGACAGAGATGATTTGATACTTCTTTCAATTTTAATTTTAACTCGTCTTATTACACGCAGGACAGAGAAATGGACTACCAGCAAAGCTCCAGAGACAACTTACTTTCAATGGAGGACTGCAAAGACCTTGAGAACTTGGAGTCTTATCCGGACATCCTGGACAAAGATGCTGCTTTCACATCGAAGTGGGAGCAGTGGGACACGTACTGTGAAGACTTAACTAAGTACACTAAACTAACCAGCTGTGACATCTGGGGAACAAAAGAGGTGGATTATCTGGGCCTGGATGATTTCTCAAGCCCGTACCAAGATGAAGAGGTGATAAGCAAAACACCAACTCTGGCTCAGCTTAACAGTGAGGACTCCCAGCCTGTTTCAGATTCACTCTATTATCCTGATTCACTCTTTAGTGTAAAACAAAACCCTTTAAATTCTCTGTTACCTGGCAAAAAAATTGCAAGTAGAGCAGCAGCCCCAGTCTGTTCCTCCAAGAACGTTCAGGCTGAGGCACCTTTGTCGGACTATGTTCAGAAGGCAAGCAAACCTGCAACACAGCCTGCTTCCAGTACACAAATCATGGTGAAGACCAATGTGTACAATAATGAAAAGGTGAACATTCATGTTGAATGTAAAGACTATGTTAAAAAGGCAAAAGTAAAAATCAATCCTTTACCACAGAGCAGACCAGTGCTGAGCCAGACACATACAGATGCAGCAAAGGAAAACACCTGTTACTGTGGTGCTGTAGCAAAGAGACAAGAAAGGAGAGAGTCCCCACATAGTCACAGTACGCCTCCTGTTTTGCCTTTTAAAGAAACTCAAGAACTGCTCCTCAGACCATCCCAGGAAACTCCAGGACTTGTTGTGGGGGAGAGCAGTCTTTCTGCCAGCACATTGGTGTCAGATTCTTCACAGAAGAAAGAAGAGCACAACTATTCTCTTTTTGTAACAGACAGTTTGGGTGAGCAGTCAGCCAAAGGAGACCCTGAAGAAGATGACGAGGATGAGGAAGATATTGAAGATGAGGATCATGATGAAGGATTTGGCAGTGAGCACGAGCTGTCTGAAAACGATGATGAGGAAGAAGATTATGAGGATGATAAAGATGATGACATCAGTGATACTTTCTCAGAACCAGGTACCAGCAATGTTGGGGTTTGTTAACGTTGAGGTTAATGGATTTGTCTGCCAAGAGGGAAAGAATGCTTTTGAATGCTAGATTAGAGAAGACCAACACTGAAATTCTGAACATTCATCCCAGATTTTCTAAGTGCTTTTCAAAATGTAATTAATGGAAACTATACAAGGCCTGTGTTTTCCCTGTTCTGGAAAATAAAAATAAATGGATAAATAGTGATCATACAACAAAAGTGATAATAGACAATACAGGAAAATGAGCTTGTAGCCAAAGGTCATAGAACAACTACCTGCAATTGTTCTCTCTTTTTTTGTGCATTAGGATGTGCAGAGCTTTCTAGTGCTTCAGTAGGCTGTGCTCTGAATTCATCCAGAGTTTTATCTCTCGATAGCTGGTATGAAATCGTAGCCTCAGTGAAAGCATTTCATAATTACTTAAGTGCTACTGTAGTAATAGAACCATTTCTTGGTGGTTTTCAGCAGGAACAATTATTTGGTCTTCAAAGAATATGGAATTCTTCTCTTCTGCAAGTAGAAATGGAGCATTAACAACACAAATAAAAACTAACCATCTAGAATGTAACAAAATGGTAGCATTTTGTGAAAAGAAAATCTGCAGAGACAGGACTGTAACCACGCATTAGCTTAATTGTAGAAAATATTATTATATTCACATTTTATAAATACTTTTTAGGAGAGTATAAGAATTAAGGTATTCAGACATTTGGCAATATGTAACTTTGGAGGAAAAGAGATACAGTTGAAATTCTCCCTCTTTAAAAACAGCAGCTTCCCTAAAGCATGCTGTTGTTTGTCATAAAGAGCTCTCAGATTAAATTATTATCTAAGTAGATTTCCTGAGCTGGCATTAAACTTGTTAAGCGTTATGCCCTTTATGTTACTTTTTCATGTACATAACACATCTTTATTAGCATTTTAAAATCTCTTCCTCCCTTCTTCTGAATTGAACTCCCTCTGCTTTCTGAGCCTTTGAGTGGCTGTTAAGGCTCGGTAATGATTGCTGTGCTACGCTGTGCTTTGCTGCCCACGGGGTCACGTTGCACAGAAAGCCTGGTAATCTTGAAAAAGATGTATTAAAATGCTGGGATTTCAGTTGGTGGAATTACATTAACTGCTTGCTGCTTGTTCAAATTTTGCTGACAAGCTCTCGCCTTCCAAATACAACGACACGGAGCAGTGCAGTAACTGAGAGCTTGGCTTTTACAAGCTACCAGTCCATGGGGCCACGCACCTCGAGTACAGTGATATTAAAAGATTGTATCAGCAGATGGTTTTGATATATTAGAAGGTAACGTCTCCACGTGTTTTAATTATGTCACTCATACTTTATGTTGCTATTTAGAAAAAAAAACACCTTTGCAATATAGGTAAATACTATGCAATAAGTGTCTAAAAACAAACATGGCTCAGGAATACTTAACCTTCTATAGTTTCCATGAAACCAAAATCAGTTACTAAATATAGATGGAGGATAGGACAAAAACTTTGTATTTGCTGACCGTCTGATAATGGTATTTTATACGCAGTTTGCTTTTGTTTATTCTTTCTGTTCTGGGCATGCATGATACGCTTTCTTGGAGCCCTGGAGTTAATGTTTTCTGAGGAAACAGGTACAGTGAACTTAGGGGACATGGGAAAATAACCAAAAATGTGCCTGGCTGCTAACAATGCTTTTATTATTACCAGGATACAGATTTAGCAGTTTGGGTCCTGTTAAAGCTAATTTATTATGGGAATTACAAGCCCAGGCCTGTTCTAGCACTTTTTTTTTTTGCCATTACTGGTATTTTACCTGTCACATTTAATAGAAATATTTGTAAACAACTGCTTCTGCTACCAGGAAGCCAAGAGATTCCAGAGGTGAGAGATGCAACAGTTGCTTCCATTTTCAGAAGCACTGGAGAAGAGAGAACTGAAGGGAAATGTGCCCGTAGAGACATGGAGATTAGGTAAAGAAGTTGTGCTGCCTCTTGGAGCACCTGTGCCATCAGCTGGGGCTCCATAGGTGGTTTGACAGAAGTCAGTGGGATTAAATAGTAAAGAGAAGAGGTTTTTTAGTTATGTTTTGGTGGAGTTTTTTGCTTTTAATCTGGTAAAATGCAGAAATAACGTCAGTCCTGTTCTCTGTCTTAATTTAACCGTGGTGAATTTAAAACCTTGGTAAGGGATGTGAGCAAAGATTTTGAGGAGTGACTTGCTAAGGGCTTGAAAAGTAAATACAGTCATCACTTCAGATCTCTTAGAAGCTCATCCAAGAAAGTGAAACTGCCATATGATATTTGCAAGGAGGAAAACTCAAGGAAGATGAATGCAGTGCAGAAAAGCTAAACAGATGTGCTGCGCTGCTGTGCGTTGCAGACCAGGTCAGGACGCTGTGCTCCAGACTGTTCCATGTGACTCTAAAATGATCGCAGGTCAGTGTTAGACTTGCAAGGCAGGATGCATTAAGTCAACATAATTTAAATAGCCAACTTAATTACGGTTTAAATAAGCAAACAGGAAGTCTCGATTTTAACCTTGTTTTACATTTGTACACATCAGCTCTCCAAGAGATTTGTTTGCATTGGTTGGCTTAATTCTGGGCTATCACGAAGTTGGGCTAAATTTGTGCCTATCTGTATAATGAGTTACACAGCTTGTCATGTTTTGTAAGTGGAAAGTAAGGTGCCTTTTCTCTAAAGAGTATTTGGATACTTCTGTCAAACAGCATTTGGGTCCAAGTGAAGTACTATTAAAAATATCAGTGGTATTTGAAACTATAGTTGATGTAAATTGCCACAATCACTTTGGCTATACAAGAAAAAAGTGTTTTATAAAGCGCGTTTCATTGTTTGATTTTCCCTTTAAAACACTGTCTTTTTTAATAAACCAGTTGAGAACTGGTTTCGTCCTTCAGTGTACCTGACTTGTATTCATACGTTGGGTTGTGAGGTGAGGGAAGAAGGCAAGGCAAGAAAGTTTGTTTTTCCTCCTTTAGCTGCTTTTTCAAGTGCAAACAGACAAATTGAATGGGCTGTTTTAAAATAAAGGAAGCTTTTAAAATAAAGCATTATTTGTGCTACTGTTAGAAGATGGCGTGAGCTCAGGCATATGGACCCAAGGCTTGTTCAGCGTACGGTCCGGTCAGTGGTTGGGTGTTCTTTAAGCTTCATCAGAGCATGCAATGTTTTGAAATCTATTCCTTTTTAATTAAATGTGAAGCATGATACAGCACTTCAGTAGAAACAGTGATGCAGTATTTTTTTCTTACCTTTGTGCAGGCTGTATTTGTTCTCTAAAGCATATGTAGGATTTTAAAAACTACGTTTTGTGTTTGCATAGTTACGGTCTCAACATTCATGCAACAGTGGTAGTGTCAGCACTGGTTCCATGTACTTCAGGAACATCTGTCATATCAAGTGCATCACATGGGTTGATGGTTGGACTAGATGCTCGTAGAGGTCATTTCCAACCTTTATGATTCTATGCTAATACACCTCTAAAATACCGTGCAACTTTACTGTGGATCATTTGTCTTCATCCCACTGAAGAGGTAAAGAAGAGATGGAACAGCTTGTGTCTTAAATCCCTTCAATTTAGATGTTACAGGCTGTGGGTTGTTGTCCTAATAGCAGAGCCCCATTCCTTCAGTCTAATAGAGATGGATAGTCTGATTTATTCTCCAAAGTTATATAAACTCAAGGTAGAGCAATAATTTTGCTTTATTTATTAGCCTTTTGCTAATCCATCTTTATTATCCACTTTTCTTTCCATGCTTTTTGATTGGAGATGAATTAAAACGTGGAGGAGAGTTAGGATTATGTTCCTGCAAATTAATGGAGAACACTGCAAGTGGAGGAACACTCCCCAGCAGCTGTTGGCTGTACTCAACAGAAGTGAGATCGCAGGGAGAAGAGCAGTAGAGCTCAAGGGGTCAAAGAACCCAAAGGGGTTTTCAATGCATAAATAATTTGTCTCTATTCAACTGACGAAGCACCATGACTGACCCAGTGTCTGTCCCTGGATTTAAAACAAATACACAGTAGTAGTTGAGGCTGAAAAGCTGAAAACCAAGTAGATTAGATAATGTGGTACAGGCCATTGTCTATCTTTTTGTGCTTGACTTCAACACTCAGTCCACAGTTAAAAGGCAAGAAACAGTCTTAAAACATTGTATAAACAATGCAATGCATTCCTTTTAGGGTATGAAAATGATTCTGTGGAGGATTTAAAAGAAATGACTGCAATATCCTCTCGAAAAAGAGGCAAGCGAAGATACTTCTGGGAGTACAGTGAGCAACTAACGCCGTCACAGCAAGAAAGGATGCTGAGGCCATCTGAGTGGAATCGAGATACATTGCCAAGTAACATGTATCAGAAGAATGGTCTCCATCATGGTAAGGAGAGTCCCAGTTAGAAGTGAACGTCTTTCATGGTGGAACCTTCAATAGCCAAACTTCCCCACCTCAAATTGCAATTCCAGTCATGATTTTGGCCATGAAAATAAATCATTAAAACACTGCAAGTCTGTTGCTCAACTAGCTGAGCTCTTTGCTGTGTCCAAGGAGGGCACAGTGAATTTACAGTAGTAACTTTCAGTGTGGTTTCTTCCAGAGCAAAGTGGATGAATTGAGAATTGTAACTTCCAAGGGCCTTCAGTGGAAACCCCAGGAGTTCAGAATTTTCTCAGTGTGGTACTGTAAACACCACGGATAGGTCTCATGACTGACAGCTGCCCCTGGCTGTTAGACAGTTTGTCTTGCTTTTGTTAAAGTGGTCTGCAAGGGGTCTGAGATGCGAAGTTCGTGTTAATTGCAATATGAACTGAAGGACAGGCGGGCAATAACGGGAAACTCTCTTCTTGTTTTGCCCTGCTCGTTCCTCCCACCCATGTCAGTGGGACACAGTGGGGCAGTTACTTTTCTGTGAATAACCTATTTCTATAAAATACCCTCTCAGAAACTTAGCCCAATCGCTCTAATAACTGTTTTATTATTCCTGTGACTTTTTGATTACCACCTTTAAACGTGGCTACTGAGAAAAGACACTCTTAGGAATTATATTTGTTTTCCTGTCACAGGACCTCCTTGGTAGGCTGTTCCATTGATTCTACATTTGATTTTGGCTCTGAAGGAACAAAATTAAACCAGCTTCCCTGGTTGTAATGTTAGCATTCCATTAAAACTGAAAAATATCTTTAACATTGCAGTTTACCTTCTGCTAAATGAAAAGATTTTTTTATTTTATTTGTAGATTTATTCCAGGAAGAAAAGTTCCTTTTTCATTTTTTTTTTAATCTGCTTGTTTTTTATATATGCTTATCTTGTAGTCAAATAACAGTGCCTAAAGTCCCTATCACTGCTCATTCTTACGAAGGTTTATATCTATGCTTGTTATGAAACAACAAATAAACAGGACCTGACCTGGTCTCATTAGACATTTGTAGGAGGAAGCACCCTTTAAGCGCTTTATAAGCTCTTTTAAGGGAGCTTATAAACAGGAGGGAAATCAACATTTTATGCGGGCAGATAAATGATAAGTTAGTGATAAGACAAGGGGGGAAACAGCTTTAAACTGAAAGTGGGGAGATTTAGATTAGATGTCAGGAGGAAGTTTTTTGCTGAGAGGTTGGTGAGGCACTGGCACAGGCTGTCCAGAGAGGCTGTGGATGCCCCATCCCTGGAGGCATTCAAAGCCAGGTTGGATGGGGCCCTGGGCAGCCTGAGCTGGTGTCTGATCTGGTGGCTGGCAACCCTGCCCATGGCAGGAGGGTTGGAACCAGATGATCTCTGAGGTCCCTTCCAACCCAAGCCATTCTATGATTCTGTGATTAATTCTGGAGCAGGCTTTGTCAGTTTTGTTATCAATTTCATGCAAGTATCTGTAACAACTGGTATTCTCAATAGAAGTCTAGAAAAAGACACATAGCAGTGGTAGAAAATCTTAATAAGAATTTTGTCTTGAATGTGTATTTCTTCCATAAAACCAGCCCTTAGACGGCTTCAAATACATCTAAAAAGGGTTGACTAGCCCTTACGTGGGTCATCTAAGCTCGATATTAATGAAGATCATTTCAGTAGCAAGACTCTAGAGCCTTTTTAAATGCATAACTTTCAGAATAAGATTATTTAGGAATTTAATCAGGTTTAGCGTCCAAGGGAATATGTTGGCTGAACACATGAGTTAGCAAATTACAGATGGGGCAAAATGACCGGGTTTGAACTTGTGACGTACATTTTTCAGCACTGTTGTGTCCATACTGTCCATCACATCCAGGACATTTCTAGCCCAGCCAGCAGTTATTTGCTCTTATCTGATTTGGATATAATATGAATTGTACAAAGCAGTTTGTCTGGAAGTGCTCTTTCTGTTGTGAAAGGCCACAGAGATCACATGATGCCAGTCCATTCTCTTGTAACAAACAAAGGAACTTAAACCACACCAAAAATAAAACATATTTGAGAATGTTTTTTCACAGACTTGCATACATATTGTGTCACTTGCCAACCCAATTTTCTGCATATTCACAACAGGAAAATATGCAGCAAAGAAGTCACGGAGGACTGATGTAGAAGACCTGACTCCCAATCCCAAAAAACTTCTACAGATTGGTAATGAACTGAGGAAGCTGAATAAGGTGATCAGTGACCTGACGCCAGTCAGTGAACTTCCCTTAACTGCCAGACCAAGGTCAAGAAAAGAAAAGAACAAACTGGCTTCCAGGTAATACATTAGTTAACACTACTTGGATGAGTAAATTTGCATTGCTACAGCTGTACAAATAAGACTAATTTTTGTCTTGAGATCCTGTTTCACTGTGACAGTCCCTGTTCATGGGTTTACTACCTGTTTATCAAAAAGCAGTGCACCTGGCACTGCGGAGATGTAGTTTGCCTGTTCCCTACTGGGTAATGATATACTTCCACTGGAAACTGTCTTAGCTGCAGGGCAAATAAATGATTGCTGCAGCAGTAAAATCCACAAATGTGAAATGTAAGCAAATACAGGTGGTAGCGTGCTTGCAGTGAAGGTGGGTGAGCAGATACATGATTGTGTATGGCACAGCTCTGGAAGCATTGGTTGATAAGTTGGTGTGGGTAACTGAAACAGATGCTCGTAGTATTCTGGAACATTTGTTAAAATGTTCTAATTCTTCCACTCTTCTTACTATAGGGCTTGTAGACTAAAGAAGAAAGCCCAGTATGAAGCCAATAAAGTAAAACTCTGGGGTCTCAACACAGAATATGGTAAATACAACTCTTCACATGTTAGTTTTTCTTATGTTCTTAAGGCAAGTCTGTGTTAACAGTGTGTGGACAACTAAGCATCTCTTTTGTTCCAGGGGGAATGCAGTGTACATCTAACCCAAGTTTTTTCTTTGCAGATAATTTGCTGTTTGTGATCAACTCCATTAAACAAGAAATCGTTAATCGAGTGCAGGTGCCTAAAGATGACAGAGGAGTCAACATGGAACAAAGGTTGAACATACTTATTAAAGATACTCTTGGTAAGCAGCATATCTAATGTATTCACCACATATGTGAAGAGACATCAGCTGTGGTATGTTAGATTGCAAACAATCTCTGAAATAGTGAAAAGAAAGAAGCGCTTCCCAATTACAGCTGTAACCAAGCCTTTTGTTTGCTTCTTAACCAAAATGTTCCTTCTTTGGCTTTGTATCACTTACAGGAATGTGTAAATATGCTTAATTAATAATAACCTTACAGTGCATTTTCTTACACTCTGTTTTTAGGACTTCCTGTAGCTGGACAGACATCAGAATTTGTGAATCAAGTTTTAGAGAAGACTGCAGAAGGAGACCCCACAGGTGGCCTTGTAGGACTACGAATACCAATGTCAAAAGTTTAAGACATGACTTCACCTGTTCTCATTGGTCAGATTCTTCCTGTGTTGTCAAGTACTTCATTGTAAATTGCATTCTGGTCTGCATGTCAGTTTAGCATTATGTGAACACAATTAGGTTCCATTGTTTTTAAATAACAATGTAGAAAAAAATCAAAGCATGATATAAAATGCCTAATAGCATTTTTGGAGCATAAACTAGATAGTTCTAAAGCTGCTTTAAGATTGCACACAGGGATGAGGATTCTTTTTAAAATTAAGTTATCTAGGACCAGACTTAATCACTTTTGTTTTAGAAATAAAACCATATTTTTGCTAGTAAAATTCGTTAGCATATGCCAGATATTGTGGCAGGTTTATGCTCCAAGCAAAATAAGAGGAAGCATTTCTTGGTAAAGCTGTCAATTTAGGATTGTTTTCTTTTTTTGTTGTTTGTTTGTTTGTTTTGAAATAATTGGATTTTCTTTGTTCTTCTTAAAAAAAAAAAAAAGTAAGCTTTCTTTGCAACCATTAACTTGTACATAGCACACGTGGCTTTAGAGCTAGTGTGCCATATAAGACTTTAATTTTCTGAGCTTAATATAGTATTTAAATGTCTGTGCAAGCAAGAGAAAAAAAGTATATTCTTTGTGCCTTGTATTTTGAGGGGAGAGCTATCAGTATAAACTGGTAAAGTTTTGTATGAAGAAAACCCTGAGGGGAAAAAACAAGATGTACAGATGGTGAGATTATAGGTTTTAATGTATTTGTTCCAGCTCTTAAAAATTTTGAATGTATATAGGAATATGTTGAAAATGTAGATATATGCCACAGAGTCTATGTATTGTATAAAAGATGGCTCTAGAAAACTCAATTTCGGTACTTTGGCCGGAAGAAAACATATACTTGCACATTAATGCGATTGTTTATTTTTGTACCAAAGACAAATGCAACTGATATGGCGAACTGCCAGTCTAAGTAAAGTTTTGCACAGCTTATATGATACTGTACTGAATGTAAAAACAAATGAAAAAAAAAGAAAAAAAAAAAATTAAAGGTCAGGGTTAGGGATCTTACTGAACTGTGAATTTTTTTGTTTGGGTCCAATTATCTACAGAAGGAGCATTCATACATAACAATATTATTTTGCTGTTCTTGTAGTTCGCTTCCATGGTAGATAAGTTGGTGGCCGTCTTGGAGTCTTTAAATCTTTTTTCTCTGCACTTACTGTAGGAGATTTTAATATATTTGGATTTTAGTAAGCTATTGGTAAAAATAGTTTTCAACTTTGAGAATTTAAAGAAATATTTAGCTTGTTGTAGTATACTTCCAACAAACAACCAAAATAAAATTATTTTTATTGTAATGTGTATATATGTAAAGAGAAAAAAGAGCTGCAAATATCTAATTCCTTAGTTGCCACTTTTCCAGTTGATGTATTATTATGCATGTGATGTTTCCAAGGATCAACACAGGCTTCAAACAAAAGAAAACAAAAAAAAAAATTTATAGACTTTTATATTTTTGTACAGATATTTCAAAACTAGCTTCTTCAAACTTATATGTGACTTATTCTTGTTAATTCTGTAGTTTCTATGATTGGGAAATATTAACACAGAGTTCTTATTTGCTCTTCTGCTAATAAGAGTTGGCTTTGTAGTCAGTGTTAACGTACAGATTAAAAGCTTTAGTCCTTGATGAAAGTCCTTTATCTCAAGGCAAGATCATTCTCTGGTTTCATGGACCCCCTTTTCCTCCCTGTTCTTTCTCTCCCTATTTAAAGATGAGAAAACACTGTTTACTGAAAATAGATATACCAAATATTTTCAAATGTAGCTGCTGAAAAAAAATGCAAAAGTCCATGAAGGCTTTCTCCCCACTCCCTTTGGGGAATTTCTCCACTTCGTTTCTAGTTTGTCTAAGTTGTTTGTACTGTGATTCCTTTTTGTTTATACGTAGGTTATTTTTATATCCAAGCTTGTACTATAAAAAAAAGTCTGTAATAGTGCAGTAAGAGTCGCAGATGAAGGTGGCAGTCCTGCCACATTCTTGTGAGCGTGCACACAGCTTACTTTGTATCTAAATATTTTGGAAGACTCAAAAGGGAGGAGGAGGCCAAAATACCACTACTGAGCTGTACAGAAAGTTTTCCTTCACCAGACTGAACAAATACCCAGAGCAATTTAGGCCAAACTTTGTAAATCCACTTAAGATTTGCAAAGTCTGAGTGGACTTTGGGTATTTCTGTTGTTGCTCTTAGGGTGAGGTGAGAGTCGGCTGCTGCTTTACACAGTGGGTCAGATGTATTCCTATTATAAGCATTGCCAATGTTACACTTACTCCAGAGATGCATACTGCCCATAAAACCTCGACAAAGAATGTCTCTTGTGAAGTTAAGGCCATGTCTGTACGAAGATTTGAATGCTGTTGTTCCTTTCTCCTGAACGGTGGGAACGCACCGCTCAGACAGGAGAGGTCCTTGTCAAAACCGTGTGGGCAAGGCAGTGTTGCTAAACATTAAGAGAGCAGTTTTGCAATCAGGTTAAAACTTTTGTGACAAATTAAACTGACAAGGTATTAAAAAGCCCCTTTTTTACTGCTCAGAAATACTGGGCAAATATCACTTTATAGCTCTTTATTTTTATCTGAAAACCAGAATATGATTTTGGTCTAGCATTTCAAAGTAGAGTTTGAATCTTTAGTGAATTCCATACCCTTGCATTTCAGTGTTTTCTATGTATTATTTTAAGTTAAAGCTTTTGAATAGTTGAGCTTTTTAATGTCGACACTTTATTTTGTACCTATTTATATGTATGTATATCTTAGAAAAGCACTTTGTTTAAAAAGGAAAAAAAAAAAAAAAGAAACTGCGTTTTATATGATTCCTGCCACTTGCTGCTAACTCTGGGCTGGTCAGAATGCTGCAGCGATACTTGATATAAATAAAACCTGGCAGTAAAATGTAGAGTAAAGATAAGACCTTCTGCTGGTTTAACTTTATCATAAAGGTGACATAGGCAAGCTGTGCAGCTTTACATTTTAACCAGGGGACTCTGTGGCATTTAAACCGTCTAGAAATGGTTGTACTTTAATGCCAGTAACAATCTGCTTCCTCTAGTGTCATTAAAATATATACATCTAGTGTATACTTATCACAAAAAAAAAATCTTATAAGGGTATAAAAAACAACAAATGTACATGTTCTGTTTTCTGGCAATTGTGGCATGCATTTTTGGGTGATCTTTAGAGAAGACATTTTCTAAAGATTTTCAGTGTTCATACATGGTCTGTGGATCCTTATGAAGTCCTGGATTTCTTTTTGTTTGTTTTTGAGTGTAGGCATTGTGAATATTCACTTTCAATCCTATCTCCAAAAACAATTACACATTTTTGATTTAATACAAACAGAAGTTCTTCCTTTTTCTGATACACTGGATTCTCTAGAATTTGTTTCCATATTAAAAGCATGCTGTTATAACTGCTCTTGTTAAAATCTCGTCAGTCTCAACTTAGGTGCCACACATTCTGAATTGATGGACTGCTTCTACTGTACCATGTATGATTCCTGTCCTTTCCTACTTCCTTCATGAGAGATTATGATGTGGCTTTATATTGTGCCTTACTTGTACATCTAGAACTAAATGTTTTTCATTACCTTTGAACTCTTCAAACCTAACCCCTCCAAAAGTGAATCAGAACTGATAAAAGCATCCTGAAGAGAGTTTGGATCTATTTTTGTTTCTCTCAATAGCAGTCATTTTCTATTTATATGGATGACCAGTTTTTGAATGGCCTTGCAAAATGTGGGGGTGCTCACAAAGGGCGTTTTTTAGCCCCAAACCCCTTTTTGCTAACACTTCTTTTATGGTTTATTGAACACATTTACTGATATTTGGTGAGTTCTTTTCTTGGATGAGAGAGACTTATTAATAAAACAATGTTCAGGTGTGGATGGGCTGGATTTTCCTACCATACCAGTTGAAACATTGTGATTTAATGAAGTTGCATTGCTGCAAAATTGATGTGAGAGTCAAGCTCAGCTGTGTTCGATTCCTAATCCTTTCCAGACAGCAGACCTTCTTCCATAGTTTAAAAAAAAAAAAAAAAGAAAAAAAAAAAAAGGCTGGGAAAAAGTTAAAAACATAAAAATCTAAATGGATGGAAGGGTCTTTTAGCTAACCTAAAAGCAACCAGACACTCGGTGTCATTTTTTTATTTTATCTGAAAAAGATCCCCTCCGGCCAGCATTTATCTGGTATTTGCCTTCATCAATAAAACAGCTTATTCACAAAATGTAAAGAATGGATGTGCTTTTCTTTTTTCATAAATCATTTAAATATAGCTATTTTTTTAAAGCTGTAAAAGGCTTTATCAGGAGAATTTTAAAGGGTTGTATGTGAGTTGCCTTTAACAGAAACAGCAAATGCAGTTCTGTTCCTCAAACTTGCTTGCTAGTCTTCCTGAAATTCTGTTGAGGCATAACCAGTTCTGTACCATGAATGTTAGGGTCTGCATTTGGCCTCGAGACCTGAATTTCAAGAATACATCTAATCATGATTATATTTCATTTTTAAGTCGGAGGCTTCAGTTGGAATTACCTAGTTAATTGTGCTGCTAGATGTGGTCTTGGCTTATTGACACAGCCTTGCACAGAGCTGAAATTTATTTTGTTTACCCCAGGGATCGTGTGAAGTACATTTCAAACAGTTACTGCTTCAGTGACTGATTTCTTCTTGTAACTGTATTAAGGGCATTAGTATGTTGAGAAAACACCACTCTTAAGTGTCTCCCAATACAAATTGGGATTCTTAAATGCCATTAATGAAAGATGGCACTTCTAGGCTCTATCTTCTTTGCAATATACAAAAGTATCTCTGTCTTTCTCTAGTTTATGTTTCACAATGTGCCATGTTTTTTCCCCAGTGCTTCTAGCATGCAGAAAAGGTGTGTGCGCACTGAATTACAATCCTCAGCCTTTGAGACATTCATGAACTTCCAGAAAAGCAAATACTGACTATGCACTTATTGTCTGTCTGATGAGCAGTGAAGACAAAATCGGAACCACAGATAGCTTAAGCCACACAGTTTTTTTCATAATAAAATCTAGGCTTTTTGGATAACACCAGTGTTCCAAGGTTTTCGTAAGAGTGTTTGGTAGTTACGTATCTGATAAGTTCTCTAGCTACAGTAAGGAAAACTACTGGATTGGATTTAGTATTGACAAAAGCACAATCCACCCTCTGAAAATCTTTTGTTTAAGAACAGAACCTAGTAGTAGGATTTAATTTTACTGATCTTTCTTATAACAGTGGGTGTTCATACATTCTTATTTGAATCATCTACACTCCCAAAACATCTGTAAAACTCCTCATTGCTCAGTATTTGTGGCTGGGTGAACTCTAAGGCTGATGGTGCGTGGGGCATAGGTGGTTGGCAGGGAAGAAGGCATTTTAAACAAAACATGGCATCGTGTTCCGCCTACATATACTCTATAATCAACTTCCAACTGGAGCTCAGAAAAACCTAATGAAAGTCTTGTCTCTGTTAGAAAATAAATTTACCTTGTTAAAAGCATGATCTGTTAAGAGTTGCAATGTTCAATGTTGGTTAATAGTTGTGCAGTTTTTATTTTTTCAAAAAGAGGCACAATTCAACTATTGACTTTGTTTACTGTCACCCTTGATCCCTAGCACTTCTATACAGATACAAATTCATCAATGTACGCAACATCCTTTGTAATTTAAAATAAAAATTGTGGAGGAACTACTGTCTCAAATCATTCTGTGTGGGGTGATAGTGAATGCCGTGTGCTCACAGCACTGTGGCACGGGGCACAGCTTTTAACACAGGGTAGTTGCTGTGATTCTTGGCTCAGGTTTCCTCACAAGAGCTGCTGGCTTCGCCCCACTGCAGCGAGGAAGCGCTCCCTCACGGAACAGGCGCAGCAGCGAGCTGTGACACAGGAGGGACCTCAGGATCCCAGCTGCCAGCAGCCAGCCTTTGAGGGCCCATGACAACGTGCAGCACCTTGCTGCCCTGCTCAGTGCTCGTGCTGAGCCAGGAGAACCCACGCTGTGCCTTTCTGGCTGTCTGGAAGGCCCTGCAGGCAGCGTGCCTCCAGCAGCCGCTCGCTGCCCACGCGGTGTGGCACTGCTTGTGGCAGGAGCGGGATGGCCAGGTGGAGAGCGGAAGGAGCAGAATGGCACAGCATTGCCTCCTGTGCCATTCAGGGGCATGGACAGTACTCAGTCCTGACACCAGCTGAGGCTCAAAGCCCTTACAATTCTGGGGCTGACCACACAAAACCCTCAAGAATTCTGCTGACTGCCGTGCAGCTTGGCACTGACGCAGCCCTGCCCGGCAGCAGCGGCTCTCCGGGCAGCAGCGCTCCCGTTGCAGGCCAGGGCGCCTCTCCCAAGATATCTCCCTGGGCCCTGCGCCTGCAGCAGAGGCCTTCTAAGGCCCGGCCGAACCCCACAGCCCCCGGCCGCGGCGCGGAGCTGGGGGCGGGCGGCCGGGCCGTGCCCTCCGCGGTGCCCGCAGGCGGCGCTCGAGGCCACGGCGCCGGGGCCTGCTCGCAAGATGGCGGCGGCCGCCAGCGTACCGGTGCGGGTGTGCCACCAGGAGATCGTCAAGTTCGACCTGGAGATCAAGGCGGCCGTGCAGGTAGCGCCGTCCGGCTCCGGGGCCGCCCGCGGCACCCCCCGAGGTAGGGGGTCCCCTCCGAGGGGGCTGCGGGGTGCCCGAGGCCCGGCCCGGAACGCCACGTAGGGCCTCGGGCGCCGCTGACCGGGCCGTTGTCTTCCAGGACATCCGGGACTGCCCGGGGCCGCTGAGCGCCCTGACGGAGCTCAACGCTGCGGTGAAGGAGAAATTCCGGCACCTCCGCGGCCGCATCCAGGTGAGGCCGGCAGCAGGGCCTTGGAACTGCCCGGGCTGCCCGGGGTGGTTTCGGGCTCCGGGGGTGTTACCTCCCGCCGTTAATCGCTGCAGGTAGGCGGGGTGTACGAGGTGGAGGTGGCAGCAGTTCGTCTGACTTCGGTGTTTCTGCTTTCCCTCCCAGGAGCTTGAACAGATGGCGAGGGAGCAGGATAAAGAGTCAGAGAAACAAGCCTTGCTGCAGGAGGTGGAGAACCATAAGAAGCAGATGCTCAGGTAGGCCAGGCTCAGTGCTGTGATGCTGCTTTGCCTCACACCAGCAGTGGGTCAGGGACAGAAGGGCTTGGGGCACTCTGACCAGGTCTGTCCCTTTGAGCAGCTGAGCCTGTATGGAGGTGGCTTGGGGGTAAAGCTTTTTGACAGCTAGCATGGTATTCTTCTTCCCCTTGCTCCGTAAGTGATACACTTAGGAGAAGAAATGAGAGAACAATATGTCTTTATGCTGTGGTGTAATACAGAAAAGTCTGTGCTCATATGTGGAGCTGAGTTATGGTGACTGCTTTGTGAAATTGGTTTCAGCTTACAGGGTGCTGCTGTCACGCTACAACGTTGTACTCTTGTGATTTCAGCAATCAGGCAGCTTGGAGAAAGGCAAACCTGGCCTGCAAAATTGCGATCGACAACTCTGAGAAAGATCAGCTGCTGCAGGGAAGAGACTCCTTAAGACAAAGGTATCAAGGTGTCCCCTTGCATGATGCGAGGCTTGAACAGTGTGCTGTGCTCGCTGGTACAACTGGAAATGATGGCATGTTCTTGAAGTTGTTTGATTGTATTGGAAACACAGCTTTTTATTGTTTAAAGGAGCACGATTGTCTTTCGTGGAGTTTTAAACTGTTAAGAATTGTGATTTCAAGACTTTTTTGGTGTTGTCATGTCAAAGCAGAGAAAGGGTTGTGACAGAGTTCATAGTTTTTGTGGTGGTGTTTTATATTAATTTTGGTCAAGGTCATAAACAGGTAATGGATCATTGTGCAAGCTCTGTTCACTTGTAGAACTGCATATAAGCTTGCGTAATTTCTGAATTGAGAAGTTGGCTTTTTTGGTATTAGGGAGCAGCGGGTGGGATACCTAAGATAACGACGTGTTAGTTTGTATCAGTGCTTCCATGCGGCGTCATGAACTTGTACCATCATGGATGAGTAACTGGTAAAATGTGAGATCATGTTTAGGCTCATGACTTCATTATTTTGTGTTTTTTTTCTGTGGCGGTTCAGTGAAGAGACTCTCTGGACCTCATGCAGTAAAACTACGTTGTATCTTTTGTACACAAAGTACAGGCATATGTTCCTGCAGTACCCAAAGACAGTTTTATCCCTTAGTGATTTATTTTATTTTCCTTTTTCAGAAAGACTACAAAGGAAAGTCTGGCAGAGAGTGCAAGTAACATCACAGAGAGTCTGATGAGCATCAGCAGGATGATGTCACAGCAGGTCCAGCAGAGCGAGGAGACTGTGCAGACCCTAGGTACAGATGTCATTGGGGTGTTTGGGTGTGGGCTGGATGGCTGAAGAGCCTGTCACCAGTTGCAGCAGGATGAGGAGAGCCAAACTGTTGTGATGCAGAGCACAGTTGGAAACATGCACTGCTGTAGGAGGGCTTACTATGGCAATTAAAGGGCTGTCCAGCAGAATTCCTCTGTCATTTGAACATAAACAGAAAATAGGAATGTACATTGCATGCAGCTGTTTGCTGTTTTCATTTCCTGTTTGTGAATAAACAAGGAAGAGGGGGCAGTATGAGGAGCTCATTTTAGTTTCATATAAAAGCAATTGTAAAAGCAGTGTGAGTTGACACGTTAAGAATGTGTATGTTATTGTTCTGTGCTTCTGTCCTGGCATGCATTTGGCAACAGAGAAAAGAAAAGCATAGGTACAAGTCCATACACAGAGGAAACTTAGTATGGCTAGGAGGACTTTTCACCCCTTCTCCAGCTGGGATGACTAAGAGAGAAGGTGATCAAGTGACTTGAACCCAAGGTCACTTGCTCTGTCAGCAGTGCACTGGGGACTGTGAAACCAGGATTTCACTCAGTTCTTTGGCTCAGACTCCCAAGACAATAAATCAAGTGACCTGTCAGAATCAGTGATTCATGAACCATTTGGATCCGCGTTGCCTGGGCCTCTTAATAGCTGTGCTTTTGGGCAAAAGAGAGAACAGTTTAAAGGCTAGGATAAATGCCGCAGCTTTTGCCCTCCTTTGGGGGTTTTCTAACCCCATCTGAGGATGGCAGCTGGGCACAGTTTGTTCATACAAAAGTAGCATGTTTCTTCTCCCATTAAAAAGATAGTTTGGCAGACACTTTGTCACCCTGTTTCTGACTGAACAGCACTTGGAGTTCATCAAGGGAAAGGTCATTTACAAAACCCAGCTGCAGATTCTGAATCAGCATTTAGAATTCCCTTTTTTTTCTGGGCGCGTCCTATCCTGGTGTGGAGTGAATATATGCAACTGGAAGCTTTGCTTTGTCATCAGTGATGGGAAGCAACAGGTTTTCTATTTTCACTTAGATGAAAATGCCCCTTAAAGATGGGACATCATGGTTTGCAAAATATTGGAAAGTGCTTCCACTGTGCTTGTTTTGGTGAACCAGACAACATACTTAGAGTTTGACCTTTCTTCAGTCAGTCAGTTCACTTTGAAATGATAGACCAGCATTTGTTCTCGTATGGAGTATACATTCTGAAATGGAAGAAAAAGGGAACTCCTGGACTTCTGCTTTCTGTCCTTCAGTAATTTGAAAGAAGGAAGGCTGGTGTGTCTCAGGGATTTGCTTGGTTGGTTGGCTGTTTTCACAGGGAAAACAAAGTTGAAAAGGACCAACGTTCCATCTTGCTGTTTTGGCATGTTCTCAGATTCTGTCTTTAATCAAGACTGGTTAACGTGGCTTTTTCTGTAGTTGATTTTCTCTTTTTGAGTAGAGAAAACAGCAAGAGTTGTGGTTGTCAAAAAAGATAACCATAGAAAAATGTTTAAATTTTTTGAGCAGAATAATTAAGGAGCTCATGTTGTTCCATGCTGCTTTTTCAGTCTAACCCCATCTCAGTCTTATTGATTTACTGCTCTGGTTTGGGGGAAAAATTTCCAGTTGTCCATTGGATATATTCAATTACTGCCCTGCCCTGCTGCTGCTAGAACTGCTGATAGTGATGGTGATTCCTTTCTGCTAAATTAATGGTTCTAGCACCGTCCTTGTTTCAGTCTGCTTCCGGAAAACTTACAGCTAGCACTGACTTTGTTCATAAAACTAGATTTGATCTGAAAACCTAAAAATTAAAGATTTAGTAGTGG
Organism: Penelope pileata; assembly: GCA_013396635.1. Taxonomy (NCBI): domain Eukaryota; kingdom Metazoa; phylum Chordata; class Aves; order Galliformes; family Cracidae; genus Penelope; species Penelope pileata. Next base: position 778,924 of record WBMW01004170.1, read on the forward strand.
GACCTAGGTAGGGCCGTTAAGCCATTCAGTACTTTTATTTTGCATTGCATTTCTCCCTGTCGGATTGGGACTACTGAGTTGTGAAAGATTCTGCAAGAACAGGGTCTGCATTTGTCTTAGCCGTAAGTCTGTCCCAGGAGGATCTCAGGGGCACTATCCGTATTGCCAAAAGCTGCATGCTGACATCCTTTGGGTGGTTTTGAAGCGCAACCAGCTGAATCTTTTTCTTTTTTTGTTCATTTCAGCTAATTCTTCACGAACCATCCTGGAAGCAAATGAAGAATTTAAGTCCATGTCTGGGACAATTCAGTTGGGGCGAAAGCTAATCACAAAGTACAATCGCAGGGAACTGACAGACAAGCTGCTAATCTTTCTTGCCCTTGCCTTATTCCTGGCCACTGTGCTTTATATTTTGAAAAAAAGACTCTTCCCATTCTTGTAAAATTCCGAAGCTAAAGTGCACTATTGTGAAAGATCAGAAAGGGATGGCATAATAAGGTTAGGCTTGTTATAAAAGGGATATTGCAATAGCTGAAAGAGCAGTAGAGCAGGCGTGGCTTCATACTGTCCCCATGGAGCTCACAACCTGCCTGAGAAGAGCTTAAGTGACCACGAGCTGGGAAGAAGCGGTTAGATCGAGGTGTGGGGAGAAGAAGCTCCGATCTGCCTGTAGGTTTGAGGAACCAGACAAACACTTGAGGAACAGGCACGCAGAGGTGCCAGTCTTATCTTTTATCCTCTCTCCATTTTGCCATGAAATTTGCTTTTGTCCTTGGCTTGAACTGGAAGCTGCGTTGATACCTGAGTGCAATGTGCTGAGAATAAGAGGAAGGATGGAAGAGAGAAACTCGCATACATTCCGTTAATAAACTATTTATTGTATCCATGTAAACTGGGTTTTGTTTAAAAACAGTCCAATTGATTGAAAGAGCCTGAGTAACTTCCACTACGAAAACTCTCTTAACGCTTGCAGCAGTGGCTACTTCTGGAATGGTTTTTCCAGGAGCGTAGCACACTTGCTCTGTGCCACTGGTGCTGGAGGACTGACCAAAGCCAAAATGGGATTGTCACTTCTTGCTATTAGTTCATGCAGTGTTTGAGAGTTACATGGTCAACCTATTGAAATGAAAAGCCTTTTTTGCTTTTCTTTATGAAATTCCACTTCATTATCTATATTTGCAAAACACTGACAAGTTCTACATTTGAACATTTTTCTTGCAGTTGATCTTTCCTCAGTAAAACCTTTCAGAATTACTGCCTTTCTGATCTCTTGTGCTCTTGTAATGGGAGTTGAAGTAATAACATAAATACCAACGTGCCCCTCTTTGTAGCACCTCCAAGTACCAAAAATGCACTGCAATGTTCTTAAAACTGATGTCACCTCATAATGAAATTGTTTCATTGCTTTTTCAGGGCTGACTAATAAAGTTGATTCTCTGTTCAGGAAGTTCTCATGGAGTGGTTAAATATTGCCTTAATTTAGCTGTTGGACTTAAACTTTTAAAAGGCAATGAATACATACTAAGAAATATCAAGTTCTCAGTAGCACATTTAGAGAGAATAGGTGACTAGTGGGTTATCTCATCATTGTAAGATTTGTCTAGATCTTATTGGTACAATTTACCCTTTTACCAGCAGCTACTACAAGCTTAGTTAAATAAGTGAGTAGCAGGAGATGGTAATAATCCAAACCACTGCACTATGTGCATAAACAACAAAAGCTGGAATTTGTTATCACGGTCAAAATCAAGGCCTCTGCCTGAAGATGTGAAGTACCTGAGCCCTTCTTAATGTAGTCAAAGGGATTTGGAAACCTTTCCAGTAAGCTTGGCACGTCCTGTAGAGGGCAGTGCTGCATGGCTGTTGTGAGCATTGCCTTGCTCTGGCAGTCTCACATCCAGGCTAGACAGAGTGGATGTGTTTTTTTCTGTATCATTTATTCATCATATTTCAGTGTAGCCTTCCTAATAGCCTCTCTTGAGATGCATTGCACAAAGATGGAAATAAATTTAGAGCAAGGCATGTTCCAATTTTGAGACAGTCAACACATCTGGGCTTTCTAGTAATAATAAAAGCCTCGCTTTGTAACAAGTCTTCTGATGGACAGACTGCTAACTGAGGGAAGCTCTGTGTCATCCATGAGTTGGGGCCACGATGGAGCAAGTTTCACCCAGTGTTGCAGTCATACGTAGTGCCTCCCTCCAGCTTTGGGCCAGAACCTTCTCAGCCCTGTGCCCCTCTGCACAGCTGTGCAAAAACGTCTGTGTGCAGCATGGCCTTCTGTCCCCCAGTCTTGGAAAGTTTTTAAATAAAAATATTTAAAACATAAAGGCTACTTAGATTATAAATACATCTCAGGTAAGTTGCTGTGCAGCAGCTCCTATTTTCCAGATGAGCAGTGCAGTTTTATGCAGCTTTAGAACAGTTGGAATTCTCTTTTTTGGACTAATTTCTACTTCAAGGCCAGCTGTAGCAGTGCTGTTTTATTTTTTCCAGCTAGCTGTGAGAAAAACAGCCTGGTCTCTGACATGCAGTACCTGCAGGTGGTCAGACACTGACAGCCTCCGTGTGTCCTCCCTCGTGGGGATGCAACATAAAAATAGGTTGCTGCTAATCTCCGAGATACCGGGACGCTGAGCAGATGATAGAGCTATGCTGTAAGCAGGGATGCAGTGTGACTGCCTGCAGGAAGTTTCACTTGGTTTATCTCTGCTACGTGCTCCCATCAGAATAGAGATGGACCTTAGAAATAAAGGAGCGGCCTTTTGACGGTGCTGAGAGTTTCAGTAAATTGTTTTGGAGGGGTGATTGTTATGACTGGGCATTGCAAAGGAGCAGTTTTGGGAGGAATATAGGTGTATTGCTGAATGTCGTGTTCTTTGCTCTGTTTTTGAAATTTTAGCTTTCAGACCTTGACTTGCTGAAACCCGGTGAGAACAAAAAATAAATGCTAAGGATGTTGCTTGTGACATTTGTTTTCTGTCACATCCTGATTTCATTAGAAAAATTCCAGTCCTGTTGTAAACATTCTCTGTATAAACTGACTACATTTACAGTCCTTAGAGACAAGCCAAATAAGTGAAAAAAAGATCAAAGACAATTGGACCTTTTGGGAGAGAGGAGGAGGAGAGACTTTCCCCAGAACCCAAGGGCTGTTCGGCGGTACTTGAACTGCTTCCTTCCATAGGGAACCAGAAGGCACCCAGCCTCCTGCTGAGCCATGAACCTGGGAATAAATCACCAGTGGAGGCAGTGAGATAAATGCTATTTCCTCTTTGAGGAAAGACAGGTGGTTTGGTGAAGCACCATCTGTATGTGGGGCCAGCTCCCCCAGTGGTGCCTCATGAGACACCTGGGCACTGGGGCAGAGATGGAGCTGGTGGTGGGTGCTGCAATCAGCCCGTATTGCCCACAGCTGGGGGCAGCTGAGGCCCCAGAGGATGCTCAGACCTCATCCCTGCAGCATGGTGTCCAGCCTGCTCCCGGCCTGCAGACCTCTCTCCTGGCCTGAAGGTAGGTGCCTGCTTCTCATTTTTTTGAAATTGAGTGGGAGTGGTGCTGCAGGGAGAGGTGATTGTGCCTGGCGTTGGTGTCTGCTAGTTGCAGTGTTTGTCAGTAACTGTGGAAAATCTGCTTTGTGTGGCTCTCCGGTGTCTGGAGGGTTATGTTTGTGTCCCCAGACTGCTGGGCAGCTGGGTGGTGTTGGTGGCCACCTCTGGGTGTGAAGGGTTGCCCAGGATGGTGTTGCTCAGGGCCTTGCTGCCTCTGCATGCCTGAGGTTATGTTGTGAAAGGTACAAGCTGGCATCACAGCAGTTTATCTGGGAGGGAATGGGGTGTTCTAAGGCACATCACCCTGTAAGTGTGCCATGACAAGCACAGCAAAACTCCAGGGTTGGTGAGGACAGCCTGTAAAGGACGCAGCCTCCCTTCCCCCTGGATGTCTGGGCTCAGCATTGCTTGGGGAGCACAGGTCAGGGCTGCACTGAGACCTGGAGCTCCAGGGCTGGTGAAACAGGAGGTGACTGGGGAGCTTTGGAATAAGAAAGGAAAAGGGATTGTGCCAAAGGGTTGTGATTTCTAAGTAAGATGCTGTGTGTGAGCACATGCACCTCAGCTCGCCTTTCGTCCAGTTTGAGAGGTGTTGGTTTTGGTGATGGGTGGGCTGGTCCTTGGGCACGTTGCCAACGTACGAAGATGCTGATGCGATAGCATTGCCACCAACGGTTAATACACAAATCTAAGCCAGTAGGAATGGTCCCGGTGCTCTCTGGACCCTTCCTCTCCCCCAGGCAGTTCCTTTTTTTTTCCTTCAAAGAATAATGCTCCTTTAAAACAAAGATAATGTAACTGCTGTAAGCTTAAGAAGGGACTGAAGTCTCCCTGCCCTGCAGTTTGGGGGCTGAGGCAGCTGGCAGCAATCAGGTATCTGTGGGTTAATGAGCACCTCATCAGCTGAGCCTCATTAACTCTGCACAGCCCCCAGCCCAGCACAAGGGGCAGGAGCCATCTGCAGGGTATCAGTGGCTGGTTGTGGTGCTGGAGCTCTCGAGGTTGGGGCAGTTCTGATGGTTTGGCAGGTTTAGAAGTTATTTATTGAAAACGTTTGCTGGTTTGTGAGTTTCAGCACATACACAGTTAATTCTGTAATTAAAAATACTAATGGATTAGTTACCAAGCAGGCAGTGGTAGCAGTTAAACATGAACCTGGGGGAAATAAATGGAAATGGTTTTAACTCCCAGTGTAACTCTGCTGGGAAGAGTTATTTAATTTGTAGGTCTTTGACATTGGTCATAGTGTCAGCAAATACGGGGATATTGCAAGATAACTCTCTGTGGGAAAATAAAGGAAGAATGTAATTTTTTTTTCCCCTTTCTAAGAATTATGGTGAAATAAAGTGTGCATTTGAACTTCTCCTTTTGAAATGCTTTCCACATAACCGGCTTTACCAAAATGGAAGGGTGAATTCATAGCTTGGAAGTTTCTAAAAATGGCTCTGCCAAATGTGTGTGGCTGCTATCGCATGCCAAGTGGTCCAGAGCGAGCCAGGCTGGAATCTCTGGGGGCTGAGAATATCCAGGGGGCATGTGCATGCTTGTCTGCAAGGGTGTTGGGCCCTTCTTTTGAAGGGGAGGGGAAAAAAAATCAGCTGAACGTATTTGTAATGGTGTGATCCCTCCAGAAGGGAGATCTGAAGCAAATATTTTAATGAGATGTGGTGCCTCTGTGATTCTGTATTGCTGTAAGGTGATCCGAGCCCTTCGTGTAATTGGTGCCTGGGTGCTCCTTGCCTTCCTGTTCCTCGAAGGTGGGGTAGCAGCTCCCCAGGCAGCAGATGCTGTGCTCCAGAGGCACTCGGCCCTGTGCTGCTCTGTGGGGAGGGGCCGGGCTCCCCCCATGGCCACCTCCTAGGTGAAGGTGGCTCAGTGCAATTCTTGCAAGGAGGGCAGTCCTTGAGAAAAGGAGCAAAGCTTCAAGAAGTGCTTTTAATAGGGCTGGAAGGTTGCTGCTGTTTGGTTTCCCTGCTTATCTATGTTTTGCAGTGTCGGAGTGGTGGGGGTTGGGGGCACCTCTGGAGGTCTCTGGTCCAGCTCCAGCAGGGCCACCCGGAGCCATGGCCCAGCACCAGGGAACCTCCTGGGTTCTCGTTTGTGCCCGTTGCCTCTTGTCCTGGCACTGGGCACTGATGGAAAGAGCCTGGCTCCGTGCTCTTTGCACCTTCCTTCGGGTATTTGTATACATTGACGAGATCTCCCAACCCTTCTGTTCCCTGCAGGCTCTTTCAGCCCGTGTTCAGCCCTCATTGGTACCATGAGGTGTGGTGTTTCTTACAGTAGCTGATAAACAAGCTCAGCTTAAGAGGTGGAAAGACCCTGTGTTCATACTTGGGGCTGTGACACAGCATTCACTTTTCTAATTCAGCAGTTCATGTTACCATTGAATTTCTCTCAGCTGTGTACGTTCAAGGAGTGCTTACTAGGGAGTGATGGGATCCGCTGGTGACAGCGTGATCTTTCCAAGACTTGGTGGCTGCAGGACTTGCTGTCATCTGCAGAGAATTAAGAAAGGTGACTGAACCCAAAACGTTCCCGTTTTGCAGTGTCTCTGTAGCTGCCCAGCATGCTCAGTGTCCAAGCTACTTCATTAAAGCTATTTATTTCTTTTTTTCATAAGAGGTAACCTGAGTTTCAGTTGTATTTCTTCTTCCTAAGTGTTCTACTGAGTTTTTTAGAGGATGCATATCCCTACATCTCAGTTATGTGTTCAGTGCTGCTGCAGCTCATGATGGGCTCCTCCCTTGGTATGTAAATTCTGGTGCTGCCTATGGATGGGTTTCCTGCACCCAGCAGCCAGAGCCTTCTGCTGTGCTGTGGCAAAGCTCTGACAAAGAGCAGGTAACCGTAGGAAACACTAATTGCTTTGGACACCTTGCTGTCTGTAATTATTCACACTTCTGCAAAATCTCTGGCAAAATGGCAGGGAAGCCAGCAGCCACCTCCCAGGCCGGGGTCCCCCCATGCTGTGGGTTGGGGCTGTACTCTCACCAACATGAGCAGTACTGGGAGAGAACTCGCAGCTTCTGGCACTGTGTGATCACAAAAAATAGCAAATTCTACAAAAGCATGTATGTGGTCTTCACAGTTGCAAATAAAAGCGTTAAATGCGAGCCCCATGGAATGTTTCATAAAGAGCAGCTTTTACTCTCCTCTGGTTTGGGGTTTGCTTTTAATGTTGTAATTTTAATCCAGTGATGTCAATGGTGAGTGCCTAAATCACAACCTTGGGGCAGCTGGGACTGCCAGTTGTTTTTTGCCTGGCTGCACCCTCAGCCACTGGCTGTTCCCATGTGCTCAGCGTGAGCAAGAGTGCTGTGGCCCTGCTGTGTTTGGGTGGCATTGAGGAGAAGGGCACATGTCCAGCACGTGCACAGTACCACTGTGGAGGGAGATGCAGTGACACTGTGTGTGGGATGCTGTCAGGCAGCCCTGAGTCTCCAATGCCAAGGTGGAATCGTGAGGCTGCAAATCAGTTCATAGTGCTCTCTCAGACCACCGTAGCCTCATCCATCTGCGTGGGCTTCCTTGTATTTTTAAGCTCTCGGAATGAGACCCATCAGATGCTGTCACTGCTGACCTCTGTGCAGTGCTGCAGCATCGGGGCTGAGCACAGCCTGCGGGGCTGCGGCCGGGCCGTGGCTGTGCTGCTGTCCCGAGCTCAGCCCCATGCTCGGTGTCACTTTCTGCATGAAAGGAAAATGCCACTCGGCTGCTCTGAGCCCGGCCTGGTGATAATGCTGCGTGCGTCCCTCCGCTCCCGCGATAAGCGCCCAAAGGGCAGGCAGGGAGAACGTCTCCTCGGGGATCAGCGCACACCCGGCCCTATAGATAGAACCGCATATATATAGAACAACATGAAAGCTTTTTGCTTTCTTCTTTTCAACAGCGTGATGGCCGCGTATCGCCTGCAGGGACCATTTCGGACCTGACCCCTCCCGGGGTCTGTGCTGGCTGTACCGCGGTTCTTTGCTTTGCGTCCTCCCGACGGGAACAGAGATGGGAAACTGGAGCCCACGGCTGCTGCAGAGCCTGGTTTTGTAGTCCTGATAAACGTGCACAGAGCTGGATTGGTTTTTCCTTTATCTGCAGAGAGGACAGCGGGGCGAAATGTTTCTGTTTGGGTTATTGGCTTTTTGTAGGTGTCACCCAACTCCCAGGCAGTTGGTGCTGCTGCTGATCGGAGATAACTCTGTCAGTGGCATCTAGGTGCTGACATTATTGCTAGTCTGAAATGGAGATAAGATTTTCTATATTGAGTAAGTCTATTGATCCAGTTGGCCTCCCATCCTGTGCCTGATGATAGTGAATGTTGGTGTGTCCAGGAGGAGCGAGCCTTCCTTCGGTCTGAGTCCGCGCTCTGCTACACGGCTACATGCTTGGGGCTAAACAGATGGAGCGTTCCTTTCTGAGCCCTGTTCTTCAAAGCATTCTTCTTTTGATTCTCTTCATTTCAATGCAACGTTGCAAATGCTGCTGAAGCTCATAATGTTCCTCACGTTTGTTTAAATGTTGGAGGTGATATTTGAAAATAGCTGAAGCAAAAATACAAGTAGCTTAGTGCACATAGCTTAAAGCTCCAGCTTTCACTTGGCGACTGCTTTGTGCCAGTGGTCTGTCTGCTTATTCAAAACCAACCAGAGAAAAAGGAGAAAAAAAATTCTCTTAATCTGCTAATTTAAGAGAGTTTTGTCTTTGCACCAGGACCTTTGGCAATAGCAGAGTTGGGCCCAGACTTAGCTCCTGCTCTTCCACCGACCCATCAGTGAACAGCACGTAGGCAGCTGGATAGCAGTCACGGGGAAAGACAGCAAATGGGAATTTACTTTCTCTCATTACTGCGAATTAATGAAGATGTGTGTGAATGTTCAGGTTTGCATATCTCAACGAGAGCTTCTGGTCTTATCGCCCTGTCAAAAATACATTGAATGACGTCTGCTAGAGGAGTCCGCAGATGGCAGCAAGCTTTAAGAGAGATTGCCAGGAAGGCATCATGGCAAAAACAACAAGCAGGAAATGTAGAATGCTCCTCTCCAGGAGAGGAGGAGGAAAAAGACCAAGAACAATTAAACTTCTTCTGTTTTGACGAATAAACTCTGATAAAACTTTGATTCTACCCCTGCAAGAGAGGCATGGCAGAGCTATTTTTGGGGATTGGAGCCGATGTTAGCTGGCCTTTCCACGCTGACGGGTGGTGGAGGCACTGGAGTTGGGGGTGCAGTAGGAATCAGACACATTGTTAATTAACAGCCCAGATCCTATGAAGTACCTTGTCCATACCCAGTGGGAGCACTCCCCCAGGTACGGGGGGCTGCTCTGTGTCTCGCAGGGTTCGTGCACACCTCGAATTCGCTGCCGCCTGCTCCAGAAGCTGCCCATCAGCCCCAGGTGCTGCTGGTGACATGGAACATTTTCTGTGCCTTTGTACACTGGGCCGTAAGATGCAGTGTTTCAATCTGAGATCAATTATTTTTAACTGGAGAATGATAGCCCTGTGTCTGACTTATCTTGGGGCTTAATTCACATCAGTTAAACCTTTTCAAAGGCTTATTAAAATTCCTTAAGTGTGTCCAACTTATCAGCAGTTGAGTGTCGATGGCATTATACAAATGTTGCAATTGGAAATAACTGTTAAGTTTGGTCTGACTGCACGAATCTCCTGTGTTCCTATTGCGCCTGTGGCTATTAATGCTACTTAGTACTTACAGGGCTCCTTTCATCTGGCGATCAGGGGGCACTGCCCGGGGATGCGAGCATCCTGCTGCCCTTTCTGAATACGCTGTGTCTCGTCCAGGGGTTTAATATCTCCCACCGCATCCCGCCAGACCTGGCTCCCATCTGCCCCAGGGGGTTTGAACGAGGCCTCATCTCTCTGTGCTGGTGTTGTGCTGGGTGCTGCTGTGAGTGTGAGCATGGGGCAGCGGTGTGGTCCTGTGCCAGGGCAGCTGCTCTGCTGGAAAATGGATGGCTCCAGGCAAAGGAAGGTGGGACTGGGCTGTGCACAAGGCAGTGGCAGCTGTTGCTGGGCCTATTTTGGAGCAAAGGGAAATCAGGAAGGTTTCAGGTGGGGAGAAGGCTGTGTGGCTGCTTCCAAAGGGTGTCCCTGTGCTGGCAGGAAATGTGGGGAAGCACCACGATATTGTCTGAAAATCTCATCAGAGCTTGGTTTTGGCATCTTGATATTGAGGAAGGATGAAAAAGGGAGAGATGGGCTCTGAAAGCTCGATTTTCCCATGCTCATCAGGAAGGAGAAACCCTCCTTGTTGATTTCAGGTGCTACCTGCCCAGCATCTGGTGCAGCTGTGGGGTTTGGGTTGGTGATGTGCATGTGTATATAAATGTCCAGCCAGAACTGCTTGGGTTAGTAGCTGATGCAGTTTTCCTTCTCTCCTTTCTCTTTTTTCCTCCTCACAGTGTCAATACTTCCTACCCTTCTCAGACCCCTGTGGACGTTTGGGTTCACACCTGTTTGTATTTGCTCGATATTGAGCATCTGCACCAAGTGCAGGCTTTGAGCAAGTGGCCGTTCAGTCCAGAAGCCACTAGGTAGCACTGTGAAATCGCATTCTGCCCAGCTCCAGCACTCGCCTGCTCAGCTGCCCCTCATCAGAACAGAGCCCAGTTTCTATGATGTTTGGGTTAAATATGGTAGTGTTAAGGGCAGTTCTAAAACTCTCTCCAGTGTTGGGTCCACAGTCACACATGGGTGAAACCAGCCATGGTTCTCGTTACCATGTGCACTCCTAGGTGTTGGGCATGTGCCCACCTTTGCCACGTGAGCTGCCTGTGCTGCTGAAGCAGAGCAGAGGCTCACCCAGATGACAGCCCCAGCCTGGCTGCAGCAATGTGTTCAGCTTTATTGTGCTTGGAAGCAGCTGTTAGCTCTGAAACTGCGACACAGATGCTACAAACATCTCCAAAATGATGAATCCTTGTGCCCTGACAGGGACAGCTGCATATTTTAACTGAGTGCTGCACTCAGATTTATTGCGTGCTATTCTCATAATAAGCATTTTTTGCTCTCATAAAAATATGTCTACTCGAGCATAATTTTCTAATTATATATTACTTTTTTCATAAATTTACAGTTGGATGCTCAGAACTATTTTTAGTTAAACTGAGTTCCTTCTATCCCAATTAGGTTTATTAATTCTTAAACATTTCTGATTTTCTTTGGACTCTATCACAGAGAATATATCGCCTTGGTTTTAATATGTTAAGTGGTATTCTTTCAGAGGAAGAGTTGGGTAGAAGTTGTTGGGTTTTTTTGTATAACTTGTTTTCATTAAAATGTATGTGGTTAACACAAAGTATGTCTCTGACATGTAAATCCCCAAATTAGTCTAAGTTGGCAAAAACATTTGAGCTTCATCAAGTTAGCAAGTTAACTTCCTGTGCTTTGTTCAGCCCAGCCATGAGCAGCGCGCTGTGTTACAGCTTCCCTGCATCGTGGCTCATGCACCCTTGTATTTAAGCACCCGGCAGCTGGCTGCAGTGCGTGTGACTGCATCAGAACCGTATCACTGCTTCTTAAAATTAGAACTCAGAGAGCTGCAGACCGTGATAAAAGGATCGGGCACCGCGCTCTGCAGGAGCCATCGGGCTCTGCACACACAAACACGGAGCCCCCGGCACCGCTCCTGGCTTTGGGGCTTGAGTTTGCACCCTGGTTGTGGGCAAGCACTGGAAAACTTGAACACTGGTGTTGGCTGAGGGGCTGAAAATGAGAACTGGGAAATTCTTTTCCTGTATCTACTCTGGCCACACCTACTGTAATGATTTTTCCGTCTGTAAAATAATTGTGTTCACAAAGGTAGATTTTGAGTCGGGCGTGAACCAGGGCTGTTAGGGAAATAATGTGACCAAAAGGCAAAGTGTTACTGCTGGGTGTTCCTCCATCCTGTGTAAGCCAAAGGCACCCCAGTTTAAGAGGAAACAAATATTCTGACTTTGCCCTGACCAGGACTTCAGTAGATCGATGTTTTCACCTTCTTGTACATTAGGCCACCCCAGCTTACAGAAAGCCAACCCTGTGGCATCACCTGGGCTCCAGCCGCATCTGTTGGCGGCTGCTCTACCTTATGTGGTTACGTCTGTAACATCTGCAAGTGAGTTATGTGGTATTTGCATCACCCCAAGGATTTATGGTGACCTCTTGGGGACCTTAATCATGGGATCAATACGCTTCTGACACCTGTAGATCAACATAAACTTGACCCTTGGTCTGGACAGATCTATCACCACAATGCCTTTTTTAAGCATCCCCACGGCTGGGAGCAGAGGGGCTGGAGCTCGGTGGAAGTGCTGGTGGTGGCCAGGCAGCCCCATGTCCATCTCAAGGTCAGGAGTCAAAATGATAAAGGGTGGACGGGGCTGCGGTGGTCATGGGAGGGCTCCTGCGGGCTGTGGGGTGCAGCTGCTCCCCGATAGGGCTCCCCCAGGGCACCCATCCCACAGCATGGCTGTAAATCACCGTGTTGGGTGAAAGCTCTGCTCCCCTTCCAGGGGGCTTGCTGATAAGACAAGATGTGCTGCTTTAAAAAGCCGCTCGTTGCGCTCATCCTATCTTTAGCTCTGTTCGCCAGAAAGTGTTTTCTCTTTTGAAAAGCCCATTCCTCTCTGTGCAAGGCTTCCCCCCGCCCCATCCATTTTTCCATCCATTCAGCGTGCAAGGTAATTCCAGCTCCAAAGCAGAGATTTCTGTCCGTGTCCTTGCAGCCTGCCTGCACTCAGCAGGCTATGGAAGACCCCGCTCCCTGCCTGAGCCATCTGCCTCTGCTCAAGATGCCGTGTGTGAGGGTGACTGACCGCCTCAGGGTTCTGTATTACGCGAGTGTCAGGGCCGGAATTAAAGTAGGGTCTGCCCAAATCCAAGGTCTCACCAACTCTGAGCTTAATGAAGAAAGCAAACCTGTAAGAAGTGTGTACTGCGACAGCATGGATAAGGAGCACCTTGCAGAGCAGCTGATTGCAGCAAGTCTGTATTTTCAGAGACAGCTTTCTCGTTTCCCAGAAGTTTTCCATGAGATGTCAAAAATTCTGAAGTTATTGGTTCTCCTTTTAAGGAAAAATAATAATATAAAACTAATTCCTGTGACCCACACTTTTCTCAACTCATTTTGAATCTCCTCTGCAGTTTCATTTTCCCTCAGAGGTGGGTGGCATGCTGCTGTCCTGCTTGGTACAGCAGGAATGGCTTGAGATGGTTGAAGAGGGTGATGCTCTTCGACTGGCACACAAAAATCTGCAAAATTTGTAATTTCAGNTCTAAGTGGGAACTAATTGCTTGAATGGCCTCTCCAGTGCCAGACACCTGTACCTCAGTCTGAACTTGACTCCTGTCATTTCTGCTCTCTAAGTGTGTCCTGTTGACTTCTGGATGAAAGGGCTGAGTACAGCTAATGAGTGCCACTGCCTTGATTTTGGCTGCAGTTGGGAACAGCTGCACAGAAGGAAGGAACCTGCCCAGAAAATGAAAGGAATGGCCATCTGGGAGGCAGGGGGAAGAGGAGATAGGAAGCATTTCCTTCTGCTCTGTGGTTAATCAGGCTCTCTTGCCTTTCGAGACAAATCTTGGAGGGCTGGCTTGGCTTTCCTGGAAGAGAATCTTCATATCTATTGGTCTTGCTTTTGTAGTAAGGATGCATTTTACAACTGAAAGCAAATAAGCGATTTTAGAAAAATAACTTCTCTATTCTATTTTGGGTAAACATTGAGATTTGAGTGGATCTGGCCCTAATTTTTGATGTGAGACAAGTTAAGCATAGTGGTATTGACCTTCACCAGGAGAGCATCCTTCCCTGTGTGGGTAAATAAAATAGCCATGCGATAGCTGCTATCCAGTATAGCCATCCTGCAACAAACACTGACTCCTGGCATGACCAGCAAGTCCAGTGTGTTGGAGAAGAAACCTTCTGTATCGTGAAGTGTGAATAGAGTCAGAGTGAAGCTGGAGTTCCTGTACAACAGGGTTCCAAACAACAGAACTGTTGTCTCCCTATGGAACAATAAGGGAAGCTCAGGGTATGTAAAAAGGAATGAAAAGAGAAAAACCACCATCCCATTTTTACTTTCCCAGCTATCTTTGTGGAATGTAAATAAGGACGGCATCTGAAGAGGATTCTTTTGCTCAGAAACATTCACTCCACTAGGGCTCAGCCACTGGTTCGGGAGCTGTGGTGTGGAAATGTGGGGGTTTTGTCCATAACCTGAGTGATGGGAGTCAAATCCCTCTGTCCTGATGTACTGTTTCAGCAATGTGTGAAATGGTGATCACAGGGCAGGTGGTGCTCAGATGAGGAGCACTGGTGTGTGTGGTTGTTTAAAATGCTAAATTCAAAGCACTACAGACGTATTGATCAGTATTTTCTAGTGGGTTCTAATACAAGTGCTTGGTGGCTGTGGGTGCCCCTGGTGCAGGGCAGGTTGCTGCTGCCCTGGCTGATTTTTGGCACATGTAGTCTGGACGTGCACGGCCAAAAGGCATCTGTCATCTCCCGCGGTGACCTTGGGCCACCTGTCTGTCCCATGCAAGGCCAGCAATTAAAATGTAAGGTAATGAAGACAGCAAGACATGAAAGAGCTTTTCGCTAGCTGATCAAAGGGGCAGAGTGCAGTGTTTTCACAACCAGAATATTGAGACCAATAGGACTGGACATGTGGTTGAGAAAGAAAGAAAAGTGAGCAAGGTATTTGGAAACTGACCTACAACTGTCCCTGTTTGTGTGCTCTCCTGTGCTCTTTATTTTGTGAGAAAAACGTCAAGTATTCATTTCCATCTTGTTACCTGGGGAATAATCCTTGTGTGTGCCAAAATGAAATGCTGTCATCTTAGTGCCAAGGACTGAATAGGGAAGTTTGGTTTCCAGTTCTAATGCCTCGTTACATAAGAAGTCATTTAGATTTAAATTCTCCAGGAGGAATGATGGACTCGACATTGGTGCCCCAGGCCTGGCTCTCCGAGGTGCCCCAGACCAGGGGCTCCTGTGGATTTTCTTTGTGCATCTAAAAGGAGAAATCAGCCCAAGGTCCCCAACAGGCGTGAGAGTGGTGGGTGAGAGAGACTGCAGAACATCTCCTTTTTATAGCAGCAATGCTGCTCTCGTGTTTTAAGAACTACAGTTGAGTAAAGCAAGTTTCTAGCCTTGCTTTAGAAGGGCTGCCCATAAAGATGTCAGCGAGGAGCCTGAGCTCTTTGTATGTTCAGTGGCGATAGCACGAGGCTCTCGCAATGCCCGCTGGAATGCGGGGTATGGGTTGCGTCTGGGCCGTGTAATTGGGATACACACCATAACCCTAAGCAAGTCCAAAACCTCCCCTGACCCTCGTGACTAGAAATAAATAGCAGAAGGATACTGGAGCCTCAGCATGGGAGGGTGCCAGAAATGTGGCCGGGTGTCAGCGTGGCTGTCTGCTTCCACTCGGAGCCCTCACTCCTGCTGGTATGGGAATCTTCAGCGGGATTAACCATGTCCGTAAAGTGAAGTGTGTGTAATTGCGGGGTGGATCTGGACTTGTCCTTGTGGCCCTGTGGTGGGGAGGGACGCAGCAGCTGACACTGCACAATGCATGAAGCAGTACACGAAGCCTCAAGTCAACCAAGATTTATATTTTCCTTCCCAGAAATAGCATAAATCATCCCATTGATATAATTAAGACTGACTTGTTGAAGCTGGGCAGTACAAATTTGTTCTAATTTTTTGGTTCTTAAACATACAAAAAACTTGCTTATTTGACTGAAACCGTCCTTCCCTTTGGTGGCCTGTTTCTTAACGGCTCCTCTCGATGACAGCCAGCGAGCCCTGCACATGTTTGTTCCCTGCACCTCCACCGACTGCGGGGCCTGCTCTGAAAGCAGCTTTTATTCCTCACAGATAGTAAGCAGCACAAAAATCCTGCCCAGGAAGGTGGGATTTGGGGGCAATTTCTGGGAGCCATTACTGTGACTTATTCAAAGCTTATGCTGGAGGACAATGCAATCTCTTTAGGAAATGTCTGCTGTGCTAAAGTAAACTGTGGTGTATTCCTGCAGCAACAGAGTGTACCAAATCTTGTTCCCAACATGCCTAACACAGAAGATATTTCTGAGAGTAGGCCCCTTCCAACCTAAGTCGTTCTGTGTTTTCAGCTGTGAAAGTTAATCATCTGCTAAACAACCAGATTTGTTGGTTCAAGGACCAAAATTCTAAAATACCTTTTAAAATTGTTTCTCAATAAGTAATGGAGCAGTTCATGGAGTTGGAGTTGCTTTTCTTTTCCCGCTTGGGTCTGATAACTCGTGACCTTCCCCACTCTACAGTAGTGTCATTCATGTCTGTTTCTCCTTCAGCCTTGCCATCTCCACAAATAGTCATTCAGCTCCAGGATGTCTCCCCAAGACCAATAAACACGATCCAAACCCAAGGAATAAAATTACTCTGGCCACTAAGGGATTCTGCCCCTTTGCAAGTTACTTTTTGTTTTGGCCGGTTTCTTCTTCCAGCACATCAAACCAGGCAGGCACTGAGCAGCCCTCGCAGATCACAGCAGTGAATCCTGCACTCGTGGCCCCTGCTCACGTCTGTGTGGGTGCAGGGGTCTGCCCGCACCGACCGCCTGCAGGGATGCCTCTGGCTGTAACGGGGCTGGGAGAGCTGCAGGGATCTCCTGCCTCGCAGAGCTGTGTTTTAGCCGTTAGCCTCTGCTTCGTGTTTGACACCAAACAAATGTTATTTTAAGCAGGGATGACTTAACAAATGTTTTATGGTCTTGGTGGAGTCAGTGCATCAGTTGCTGAGCACACAGAGCTGGATTAAGAATGCTCTGCTTTCTTCTTCTGAATTTTCATCTCCCTTCCTGGGCTTCTGTCATCTTTTCCTTTCATTCCTGTTCAGGAAATGATTTATTTTTTGTCTCATTCCGCATCAGTGTATTCATCCAGCCTCCATTTACACAGCTCGTATGTGATCTGCAGTCCCAGCAACGCCTTTAAGCAAAGACAAAGAAACTCACCTGTTTCTCACTGATCTCAGCCAGCCCATAGGTGCTAGTGTGCGTTTCAGGCAACGGTCAGGGTAAGTGCACGCAGTGCTGGGACAGAAGCAGAGATGCTTCTCCATGGGGGTGAGAACCAGCAGCACTAATGCAGTGCAGCGTAGCGGTATTGGGAGCCCTCTGCTCAGTGCTTTCTGAAGATGAACAGACGAGCGATGGCAGGAGTTTGAGAAGCTTAAAGGTCTTGTGTTGGTACCCAGAAAGAAAAAATCTGTGTGGGTCAGTGCATGGCCTGTGACATGGAAGAAGCAGTAATGGTGAGATCACTGTATTGGCTGGATTGAAGTTTGTACTAAAACAATAAAACAAAGTGTTTTGAGAGGAGAAAACACTGAAATTCCCTTTGGTGTGAGAGTGAGCTAGGAAGAGGCTGGGGAAGGCTTCAGCTGATGGGCTGCTCTGAGGAGGACCAGGGCTCTGAATGGAGCTCTCTTACCCAGTGATGCTCTGGGCTTTAAATGTCTGCAGGAGACAGGTAGTGATCTGCACGTCACCTGTTCTGTGTCACTTTGCCAGCCCTTAGCTGGTTAACTTTCACAAACTGATTGCCTGTGCTGTCCTTTTGTTAGGAGAAGTCTCTATTTCCTTCTCTATTTCCTTCTCTCTTCCTATCAAAATGTAACGCGAAGTTCACACAGTACTGAATAGTTCCCACCCAGGGGTAAAGGAGCAGTCTGAAAGCCCCCAGTCTCCCTTTCTGACTCTGGAGACAAGAAGGAATCACGTTTAAAGGTGTTGATTCTTCTTAATAATCCCCGCTAACAAGAAATCACTTACTGCTGATACGATCTGAGCTGTTGTCAGTGAGATGAATTGGGTGCAGGGGGGCTGTTGATGTGTTGTTTTCCTGCTGGGCTTCTCCAGAACACTTTGGTTAATTCCTGCCAGGACCAAACCTCTTTGTTTTCTGACTCCATGAAGTAATTCTCTATGCAAAAATTCCCCGAATTTAAGGAATAAAATTCTGGCTGCAGACGCATTCTAGGAACTGTAGGGACATAATTTAGGAAAAACAATGACCTCAATTTCTACAAAAATGCTGAAGACAAGGGATTTGATATCAGTCCCTCACAGCTGATGTGTTTATTCATTATTTAACTTGTTCCTTCACAAATGGTGTGAATTCCAGACAGTTTGTGTAAACCCACCGTACACAATTTGTCAGAAGTGGTGCTGAGCTGCACTTGCTCCCGTTACCTTTGGGTGGAGGCACTGAATGCTGCGTGAAGCTGGTTTGGAACTGGGGGGGGGAAGGGACTGGATGCCAGGCTGCAACCCAAAAGAGCTGAGGAAACGGCAGTGAGATCAGATCCAAGTGCAAATCTTATTAAAAGCTCTTTCCTCCTCCCCTTAGCTTGCCCCCAAACTCTGATTTTGGGTTCCCTAGGGAAGCGCTGGTGCCCTGTGCTCTCCTCTGTGATGATGCTTTCTGAGCCCAGGTTTTCCATGCTGCTCTATAGACCTGAAACCCTCCAGGCTCAGGCAGAGACATGCAAGGTGGATGCGTTCTGTTTTTCAGAGCATCTGAGAGGATCGGATTTGGGAGAGCACGCTGTGGTCTGTGCTGACAGCGGCAGTGCCACCAAAGTCCCAGGACAGCATTTCACCTCCCAGCCCTGCTGCTGTGGGGCTGCTGTGCTGGGCTGAGGCAGAGCACCAGCAGCAGTGGGTGCTTGGGTGCGTGAGCACAGCCCCCCTTGGCTGAAAGCAGCGTGCTGGGCGTTAATTGCTAGCAGGGGTTAATTCAGTTGTGCATCTCCCAGATCCAGCTAATGAAAGCTCTTCTGACTGTGCTTTGTTTTATGGCTGCAGCACTGCTCTCAGCTTCAGCCGCCTGCGGCTGTGTCCTCTGCCTGAATCCTCTTCTGAGCGGGCTCCAGAGCTCCGGCTGCTGTCCCAGCCCCTGCCTTCTCCTGCCGAGCATCTGCTCCTGCTGCAGCTCCCACGGGGAGGAGGGGAGTGTGTGAGCAGCCCTGGCTGGGGGTGCGTCCATCCCACTTGGGGACGGTTGGACCCGGGGCTGGATTCCCTGAGAGCTGGAGCTGTGATATGTTCCTGGAGGAAAATAAGTGTGGAGCAATGAACCTGTGAGGAAGGGAAAAGATGTTTGGAGTATGTGGAAGTGCGAGGGGTGCTGTGTTGATGTGTGGAGTTACTTTTCTCCCTGGACTCTCTCTGCAGTCCATCCTGGGAGATCCCTTAATAAAGAGCTGCCTCACTCTGAAAGCAGCGATTCATATTTCAGACGATCCTGATGCTTTCCCTCGTGTTAACTCGGGACTTGTCCTCATCTCCCAGGGTCTCCCTGTCAGCTCTGACCCTGGCTGAGCTCTGCAGCAGCACCGTGGTCTGAGCGCAAGCGGTGCCAGCAGCATTCAGCCGGGCACTGTGCAGATAACGCAAACTGAGGCACGGAGCCGCCCGTGCCCCACGGCAGCGGCAGTTCCGACCCCGCTCTCTCCTGCTTCCCTCCCACACCCCGTGCTCTTTCCCCGGGGGCTCTCGGGCAGATACGCACCCCCGGCCTCCTTAGAGCAGGATGTTTCCTGGCTAACCTGCTCGCTCTCTACCACCTGCTGGGATCTGAGAGTCCTTCCACCCCCAAAAGCTGTATGGGAGGAAGGCTGTATGGCACGGTAATCCCGTGGAAGCAGCCTTTGCTTCCTGGCCCGGCCACACAAGTCGCGGTGCCGGCCGCGTCCCCGTGCCCGCGGGCCGGTCCCGCCGGGGTGACCCTGAGCGCAGCCCCGAGCCCCGCTGGTGCCACTGCCCAGCGCCGGGAGCTTTGGGAGCAGCACCCGGCTCTCCCCTTCCGTTAGCAGAGATGGGGAGGAGGCGGGAGCCCCTTATCGGTGCGATCCTACCCGGGGTGCGTGCGGTTGGTCCCTTCGGGAAGGAGGGGCTGCAGAAGATTCCGCTCACTGCAGCCTCATCCCATGTCCCAGGGCCACAGCCACAGTGTCTCCATCCCTGTTTACTGATGGGGCCGATACGGCCGGGACAGGAGGGGCTGCGGGTTCCCCTAATCGCCTTATCGCCGGGCCGAGCCATCTCAGACACTCAGAGGATGTTTTGACTGCGCTGAATTACAATGTTTGTTGTTTCTCACTCCCAATAATTGACATTTGATAGCGACTACTGTAAAAGCGGCCGAGGGGCTGGGGCTGAGCCAGAAGGGAGGTGGGAGCCGGGAGGGGGAGAGCCCAGCTCGCTGCCCCCGGGTGCTTTGGGGACGGGGGTGCCCTATCCCTATACACGCGGGGACAGCGGGTGCGCTGGGGCTGCTCCCGATCCGATGGTTTATGGCTCGGGGCAGTGCTCCCCTGGCGCTGCCCTTCTGTGCCGGCAGAAATCCCCCCGCTCCCAGCGCCGGGACCCGGCCGGGAGGTGGGGAGGAACGGGGCCGCCCCGACCCTTTTACCCGGGATGGGATGGGGGGGACGAGGCACAGTTCTGCCCGGGCTGGGTGGGGGTTCAAGCGCAGCTTTAAAATTTTTTTTTAAATATATTAAAATGTAAGAACAGTTTGCATGCACCAAAACGAGAATCGCTGAAATTTCAGGAGGGGTACACGAAAGGAGAGGAATATATATATATATATATGCATATATATATAAATAAATCAAAAGGTGTCCGGGGGCGGCAGCGGGAGCCGCGGGGGCCCTCGGCCGCCCAATGAAGGCCAGGGACACGCAAGGTGAAGGCACTCTCTTTAATGACAAGCCGCTGAGCTCCGTCAGCTCGTACAGCGAGGGGAAACGCGGCGGGGCGAGGAGCGGGCAGTGCATTTGCATCCGAACTCGGGGCTCAGTGCATAGCCCGGCGGGGTCGGAGCATCCCGGCCTCGGCGGGGCCGTCCCCGTTCTGCGCAGCGCCCGGCGCGGGGGGAGCGGGGCCGGCGGGCAGCGGGGGGACCGTACGGGAAGTGCAACGTTAAATGCGGTTCTCAATAATAATTAGGATAAAAGTTAAAAAAGGGAGAAATAATAATAATTAGGAGTTGTAGGGCTTGGCTCGCTGTTGTTCGGTTATTCGGAACGAGTCAAGCGAAGCGACCGGCTGCTTTGTAGGAAGGAGGGGAATTGCCGGGGCGAACTCCGTGCCTGCCCGAAGCCCCGGGGAGCTCCCGTCCTGCCCCAGCTGCTCTCACCCCCGGCGGTGTCCCGGCAGTGCCCTACCACGCTCGGATCCCGTGCAACGTGGAGATGCCCGCGTTCCCCTGCGGGATGGGCGGCTGCACCGAATTCAAGTCCCCCACGCTGAAGTTCATGAAGTTGTTACCGGGCGCCGAGGGCTGCACGGGCTGCACGGCCGGGTAGCTGCAGTTGTAGTTGGCGTTGCAGGCGGAGCTGTTGTAGTTGGGGTATGCAGGGTAAGCGTTGTAGCTGTAGGGGTTGATGCTGACGTTGTAGGGCGAGCTGTAGGGAGAGGACTCCCCCAGGCAGGGCTTCCCGTCCCGCACCAGCACCGGCACCGCTATCCGCCGCGGGGGTGGGATCCCCACCATCTCCAGGGTCTGGTCCTGTCTCTGCCTTTTGCATTTGTACCTTCTGTTCTGGAACCAAATTTTCACCTGGGTGGAGGTGAGCTTTAGGACATTTGCCAGATGGTCTCTCTCGGGAGCTGAGAGGTATTTCTGCTGCTTGAACCTTCTCTCCAGTTCGTAGACTTGGGCTTGAGAAAAGAGGACGCGAGGTTTCCTCCTTTTCCTCTGCCTGGGGCGCTCGGGGTCCTCCAAGTCTCTCTTCTCCTGCTCGAAGCTCTTGTGCAGGGAACACAGTTCTGCAGCAAAACACACGGGCAGGGGGAAAAAGGGGAGGAAAAACAAAAGGCGAAGTGGTGTTACCAACACATGAGCTGAGAGCGAACCCCGCGGCGCGGCCCCATCCGTGCAGGACAGCGGCACCGCTCCTTCGAGTGCCTCGGCAGCAATCTGCCGTCTGTTTTTTATTATTGTTAAATTTTATTGTTTTGCTTTTGTTAATTGCAATCAAGTCTCCACGTACCCGCTTTTAGTTCTGCCGCAGCTCGGATTTCCCCCATGCACGCTGTACATCGAGTCCCACCGCCCCGAGGTGCGCTCAGCGGTGCTCGCTGGGATTCACCACCTCATTTCTCTGTGGCCGCAGCCGAGGCCCCGCACACAGCCCCATCCCGCACCCAGCACCGCCCGGGGGACCCTGGGGGTCTCTCCCCACCACCTTGGAGGGGCTGAGGATGCTCCTCCCGAGCCCTGCGCAGCGCGGTGCCCGCAGCCCGGGGCCGGCAGCGCTTTTACCTTTCTTGTCCGCCTTGGAGTCCTTGGCCGCGTCCATCTCGGCGTAACCCTTCCCGTAGTAGGGCCCGGGGAAGGCTGCGGGGGGTTTGCCCGGGGGCGGCTCGGGCAGGGCCGGCGGCTCAGCGCCGAACGCCTCCTGCTTGAAGGCGGCCAGCATGCAGGAGGGCGAGGAGAGCTCCATGGGGGCCAGGCCGCTCTGCTGCTGCTGCTGCTCCAGGTTCAAAATATCCTTGACCGAGAAAGGCGTCGTCGTCACGGGGCTAGGAAACATCGCGGGGGAGAGCGGGGTCATGGAAGAGGGGGCGAGGAGCGGCCGGAGCGGGGCTGCGGCGCCCGGCGGGGCTCATAGCATCCCCCGGGGGGCGGCCCCGGGCGCTGCGCGCAGGTACGAGCGGCCCATAAGGGCCGGGAAGGAGGGACTAGGCAGTTTTTGGGTGACTTTAGCTTTCTATTGGCCAACATTGCGGTGATGGTACGGGGGATGCAAAGTTCCATGTCACCTAATATAGTAATACATCGCAAAAACATCGGCGCTCATTTAAAGGGGCGGCACTGTGTTTGTGCTGCTTTCCCCGCTGAGTTTGTCGATCCATTTAAAAAAAAAAAAAAATTCCGAATGGGCCGATGTGTACAGAGCCCCTATCTGATGCCATCTATCATACAGTCAGATTAAATAAACAGGCCGGGAGGAAACCATCAACCAAATATGTGCTGATTTCATTTTTCTTGAGGAAGGAACGGAGGTTTCGTTTTGAGTGCTCCGCAATATCCGATCGCAGGAACCACGGAACGGGGCTGCGCTGTGCTCCGAGCGCGTCCCGGGGGAAATCCGGGCTCAGGGTTTACACGGACACTGCGGGGTGGCACAGCGGCCCTGAGCCGCCCCGGAGGGCGGAATGGGGCTGGGTTTGTGCCCATTCGTGAAACTTTCCAACAAAACTCAGCACCGCTGTCCGACGGCGTTCGGAGCATCGAGGGGTCCCGTGCCAACCCCGGAGCCCCGCAGTGCCGCAGCGCTCGGGGGCGAACCCCGGGGGCAGCCCCGCTCCCGGCTCTGGGCAGCCCCGCGGGTTGAGGAGGGGCGTTACGGCGCTTTCTGGCTTAGAGGTGGGAGGCAAAAGGGNCACATTGGGCTAAACACCAGAAAGGAAAAAAAAAAAAAAAAAAAAATCCCCGCGAGTTGAGCGACTTTTTTGGTGCGGAGCGCCCGGCGCCGAGAGGCGCGGGGAGATGGGGCCGGGCCGTGCGCGGAGCCCCGCGGTGCGGTGAGTGGGTGAGGGCCGGCCGTGCCCGGGGGGCTGCGGGAGCTTTGCGGGGGGAGGGGGGGGAAGGTTTGCGGGATCTGTCCCNGGGCTGAGGAGCCCCGGGGGGGGGCGGAGGCAGAGCCTCCCCGTGCGCCGGGTCAGCGGGGCACCGCCCGACGGCCTTTCAGCCCTCGTTGCCTCCTTTTCATGACTTACAGCGAATCGAGATAGCTGAGAGAAATATTGAAACAACGAAGGGAGAGCGATCTTCCCTAAAAACTGCACCGACGACTGCAGGCGCGCCTGCTTTAAGGGCATCTCCTTCGGGATGGGAGAAACCCGGCTGCACCGGTGCACAAAACGCCCATCCCGGCTCCATCGCGGAGCTCCCAGGGCAGAGGAAAGCAGCGCCTGTCCCGGGGAGCCGGGGAGGAAGCGGCCCCGGCCCGCAGAGCATCCCCGCCGGGGCGGCCCCGGCTGCTGCCGGAGGACCGAGGGGTTTCTCCAGCCCCCATCGCACGGCAGCTCCGGATCGATGTGGGCCCGGCTGCACGGGGTGGAAGTGATTAATTGAACGATAAGCCGGAGCTATCATTTGGAATGTCATTAATGCGTCGGGGAGACATTCATTGGAGACAGACAGCGTTATCTCCGCTTTATCTTCAACAATGCATCACTTTTAATACTGCAGTTTAGAAACAAATGGGGGCTTTAGCCTTAGCCCTTCTCCGCGTGTTTATATTTTTGGAAGAATCACAACTAGTGGGAGTCCCGGGCTTGGCCCCCTGATAAATGAACATTAGCACTTTTTAGAACTACTGTATCAACAAAAAGAGCTGCAGGGCCGCAATAATTGGTGAAAAAGCAAACACTCCGCAAAGAGAGGCCAGGTCTGCTCTGTGTCCGGCTGATTGATGAATAAGTCCCTGACACACAGCAGCGCACGGACTTTCCGGGTCGGGGCTCAGCACCCACCCCCCGCCTCCTCCCCCCTTCCCCGGTGCTCTCCGCCTCGAGTCAGGGGACAAATGCGAGCGCTTCGCTCGGATGTCGCCGCGGCCCCGGCTCCGTCCCCATCCTGCGGGGACACGGGACCCTGAAATGCCTCCTCCAGCCCACCCGGCCCCGTGCGTGCACGGGGGGAGCACAGCCGCGGCTGTTTCCCCTCCCGCCGGGGTCCGGGACGCGCTGGGGCCGCGCCGTTTCCCCGCTCAGCCCCGAGCCCGGCGCCCACAGAAGCGGGGTTTGACTTCCACGCAGCCTCCTCGCTTCTCTCTGGGATTTCTAAATGAAATTCGTTTCGTAGATGTATTTAGAGAGCTTTTCTTGCTGAAAACAAACAAACAAAAAAAAACCGCAAGAAGCTCCGGGGAGCACATCCTCCCCCCCCCGAGCTTTCGACACCTCGGACTGTTTAGAGAGAGAGATGGGGCCTTTCGGAGAAGTTTTCCTCTTAATGCCAACCCAGGGCCCCCTCCCGCTCTAATTCCCGGCTATCTCCTGAGGACTCTGTTTATACCTCGCCGGTAAACGCCGGGGTTTGAAACCTTGTCACTAATTGAGTGCTAACACTTCAGGTGCTATAGATTTGTTAAGAGGCGGTAGTCCAGAAATAGCCGATTAGGGTTTCCTCGCACGAAGCGGTGCCAATCTCCAGTTCCTGGGGTGGGCGGCGGGGGCCGCTGGGACCTCGGCATCCCCGGGGCTCCGCGGAGAGCTCTGCCTTCACCCTCTGCGTTCCTGCGGAGAAAAACGCCTCTGGAGCTGTCCAGGCGCTTCGCTCTGCTGCAGCTACAAAGCTACCAACTCCTTCCCTCGCTGTGATTTTTTTTTTTTTTTTGATTTTTTTTGATTTTTTTTTTCTTTTTTTGCTGTAACGAAACGAGCTCCCCGTGCTCGCGGGGAGAGCATCCTCCCGGCCTCCAGCGCCCATCTCGGGGACTGAGCAGGGAAAAGGGATTTGCGGCCCTGACGTCGGGCAGCCGGGACTGGGGGGCACTGGGGGCCGCACCCACTCGTGTCTTCCCCCTTCTTTCGGGGCGATTTATGCAAAGCTCAGGGTAAAACTGTTGCGTGCCGTTTCGGTTTCATTTTTTTTTAGGACGAATCCTCCGGGGGCGGCCCGGCGGCCGCTCTCCCCCTCGGGCGGTGCCGGGGCGCGGTGCCTCGGGCTGCGGCCGCCGCCGTGGATTTCCCCGCTGGGCTCCGTGCCTGGAATCCGGCAATTGGTTCTGGCTCTGCTCCGCGGCGCTGGAGATGGGTTTCCTCCACGCCGGCAGCCGCTCAGATAAACGAAATGCTTTAATTTCTCCTTGCCTGTAGCTTTTCTGCCCTTGCCGGGTTCCGGGGGGAGTTCCAGTCCCCCTCGCTGCCCCCTCCAGTGCCCGAGCGCTGCCGCCGCGATCGCGTTAGTGCAGCTCCGCGCCGTTCCCCTGTGCTAGAGTAAAACCTTTTTAATGTGGTGAGTTAATTACAAAAGTGCTGCTTCGTTACGTTCCCAAGGGGAACACACGCAGGGCAGAAGCGATACAGATGTTTTAGGGACAGGAGAATTAAACAAAGAGACTTTTCGCGTTTAGTAAACGCAACAACGGCTCGACACACACATCTTATAGTCAGGATGCACCGGTGTCTATCGGTGTCTATTCAGTGTCTATCGAAAAAATCGTTTTAAAAACGAAATACCTTCCGGACACTGCGAGCCGTGCTCAGGTTCGAAGCACAAAGCTGTGACGGCGGCCTCGATCCGCGGCTCCAGGGGCTTCGAGCTGGAGATCGCCGCGGGGATTTCAGGGCATCCGCAGCCTCTGTCCGCCCGACGGTTCCCAGGGGAGATCGAGCTCTGCCTTCTCGGCTGCTGCCCGTGCAGATCCGATCCGGTTCGCCGTGTCACGGTGCGCGCTCCGCACCCCGGGGGGCTGCTCCGGGGCCGCCCTTAGCCGCACAGCCCGCAGGCTCGGGGTGGGGGCACGTTTAACGTGAGATGGTGTTAGGATTAAAATATTCGTCCTACAAGGGATTCCCACCCCCCGCCCGCTGTGCCGGCGGCTCCCCGGGGCTCCCAGCAGCCCGCAGCCCCCGGGAGAGCCCCTTCCAGCGGGGACGGCACCGCCGAGCGGGGGAGGGCGGAGGACGGAGCCGGTCGAGTTACAGAGCGCTGACCCCCACCTCCGCTCCGGCGTCTCCCGGCGGTGTCCCCTCGGCTTCTGCCATGGCCCGGCCCGTGACCCACAACCGGAGAGGCATGAAATCGGCCGCCCAGAGGGCAGCGATGCGGGGTCGGGGGCTCCGCTCTCCCCCCGCGCCCCGGCCCCGTTCGGACCGCACCGCAGCGGCACTGCCCGGG
>WBMW01004170.1:805433-826096 GCA_013396635.1 Penelope pileata
CCGCTTTCATTTTTTACTTTCCATTTTATCTTGCGTTTTTACTGCGATTTTCTTTCTTTCTTTTATTTTCTTTTATATATATATATATTTTTTAAAATATATATATATATTACTGTTCCCCCCGCCTTGTATTTGGTAATCGCGCTCCGGGCCGGAGGGCCGCACCTGCTGCGCGCAGCCCCACGCTGGGGCCCGGCACCGCTCGGGGGGAGCGGAGCGGCTCTGCCCCCTCCCCGGGCCCTAAAGCTGCAGCTCCGCGTCCTCCCGCAGCAAAACGGGCTAGAAGCATCAGCAGAAGAGATCAGGTGTGTGAGAGAGGGGGAGTGGGAAATAGACACGCAGGGAAGAGTTTTTATCCGCCCGATGAACGCGCGATTCGCCGAAGGTAAAACACGGGGTGTTACAGGAGCCTGAGAAAAAGAAACGAAAATCTTGTAGAAGTTGTTTAGACTTGTAGTTTTTTCTCCTAGGTAAAATTTCTGGGTTTCCTAAGTCTTGAAAAGTTTCTTTTTAAATTTCAAATGAAAGTCGCATCCACAGAACCAGAGCTGATTTGTTCCTATGATCCCCGCGTTAGCTGTGAGCGTTTTTCAGCAGCAGGGAGGGAAGCGCTGCGGGGCGGCCGCGCTGTGCTGCAGGAGCACCGCGATGGAAGGGCAGGAATGAGCCCGGGGGGCTGCTCCCGGCTCTGACACCGCCCACGCTCTTCTGGGCAACTAAACAACAGGGAAAAAAGCAATTAAATCACCAAAATGTGAATTTATTTCTTAAACCGGGGAGTGTTGGTTTTGGTTGTTGGCGTATTCTTGCAGTTTTGCACGCTTTCCTCCCGGGCTGTCCATGGGCGTTGCTTCTGGTTTTTCATCGCGTCTGAAAGCTCGAATTAGTGGGGCGAGGCCAGTGGGGGCCGGGGCCGCGCTGCTTTTGGGAAGGGGGGATCCGATGGGCAGGGCGGGACCCAAGAGGTGCCCTTCACTGCCCCCAGCTCCTGCCGTGCTCGGTCCTTGCCGCGCTCCGGCTCCGTGCAGCACCTGCTGCAGGCAGAGGGATGGGGAGCACCTGGGGGGNTCGAGGGTTGGGGAGCTCCGGGGGGGGGGGCGGGCAGCAGCGGGGTGCAGCATCCCGGCCCCGTGTGTTCAGCAGCAAGCTTGGGAAAAAATCCCAGGGCTGGCGGTGCAGCCCTTTGGAGCGTCTTCCCATTAAATTTCAGAGCCAGAGGCAGCAAACATCCCCTCCTCCAGTTTCTTTCTTTCTTTTTTTTTTTCTGTCCCTGACCCATCGCAGTTTTAATACGCAGCCCCGATCAGAGCTCAAGAGGATATTTCCTCCTCCAGCGTTTCTCTGGGCAAAGAGGCACCAGCAGATTTTTTTTCCATAATGATGAAAACATCTGGCCAGCCCCGAGCCGTCCGGCCCCGCTGCGCTGCTCCCAGACCCTGCTGCCCCAGCGCAGCCCCTCCGACTCCGGCCGACCTCTGGCTGCAGCCCTGGGACACCCGACACTGGGCATGGGGGGACCGAAAGCTCTGCAGCTCTCTCCGTGGCTCCTTGGGTTTGGAAAGGGAGTTTAACCACAGCTAGCCCAGGGGAAAAAAAATCCCAAAGTATCTGTGGAGTGTTTTCCCTTAATGGTGTCCCAAAGTTGGCTCGTGCAGTTAAGTGAAAAGATGGTAAACCCCAAGAAGAGAAATAAGGAAAGAGAAAGTGCTTAACTGTGCGGATGATGGGGATTGTTGGTGTGATTGAGGCATCCTAGCAGAACTGAGGCCCAAAAGATGAATTCTGTTACATGTTGTAATTTAAAAGAAAAAAGTTGTGGAACTGAACCACCCCTGGAAAACAAACAAAGGTGCATCCAAGTGGAAGGGCTGAAAAAATAAATACTTCCTTAGGCCACAAGAAAGCACTCTGGAAGATGCATTTGGCCCCAAGCAGTCAGAGCCTGAGCCCTATCCAGAGAGACTCTCAGAATTTCAATATTTAAAAAGGAAAGGGGGGATGTCCTATGTTTAAAAATATGGCTTTACTTAGTCCCAAAGAAGAATAAACAAAGCAAAGGCAAAAACCTAAATGCCTCTAGAGAAAAAAATGTGTTTAACCACATTTCTAAACTACCCTTTTCCTCCTCCCTCCCCACTTTTTAAAAAATGGACAAATTACAGCCACACTCCAACCCACTGGGTCCTATTCCAGCCTCTATCTTTGCTCTCATTGATGCCAAAGTCCATAAAATAACAATAACATTTACAAAATGTGAACCTGATCCAGTGGTTCACATTCAGGCAGAGCTTTGCACTGAAGGTGATGGAAGCTGTGGCAAACCAGGGAGCGGAGAATCATTGTGTATCTGCTGTCCTGGGAACATTGGGGTGCGGGTGGGACAGCCCCGCTGGGCTGAGCCACGGCTGCGGTGGGTGCTGAGGGTGCTGGGGCTGTGCAGGAGGAGGCACTGCTGCTGTCACTTCGTGGAGATCTGATGGAAGCGGTGAAGATCCACTGCCTTGGCTGAACCTCTCCCGTTCCCACTGTGTTTGTTCGGAACGAGCTGTGAGCTTGAGCTGGATTAAAGTTCCAGTGGGATAACGTGTCCTGCGATACAGGTTTCTGTTCCGCAGTTTGGTGTGAGTAAATGATATTGGCTCTATGTACTTTGTTTGTGATAAGCCTCTGAAGTACATCTGCATTCTGAAATTGGCCCCTTACGTGGCTGCTCGCTGGGCTCACTCTGAACCCACTTTTATACAAATATACACATGAGCAAAACCAAAGGGAAATGGTCATTGTGTGAGCTGCAAAGTCGGGCACTCAGCCCCCGGGATGTGACTCTCTGCTGTGTACATTCACAGCCAGGAATGAGGCTTCTGCTTGTATTTTAGCTTTGCCTTTTTTCTCCTCCAAGGCCTCCCAAACACACGGGAGGAGCGGTGCTCGTGCAGCCCCTCAGTATTTAGCTTTATGTTTCCTGCTGAGCACGTGGCCCCAGGCCTTGCCCTGCAGCGAGCTGTTAAGCCATGGAGACAGAGCTTTCCCTTCATCTTCCATTCCAGGGGTGGCTGAGGGCTTTGGTGCCAGGGGTCCGCCTTCCTCATCCCACGTGTGCGAGGGAATCCTCGGAGCTTTGCTCCTGTTGCCCAGAGAAATAAGGTGCAGAGTTTGGGGTTAGAAGCACCCGTTTGGTTGGGGCACCTGAGCTGAGGTCCCTGCGGTGTGGCTTTAGGTGAGTTTGGTGTTAAAAGATGCAGCAATCTTCCAGGTGAGTAAAAGCACAGAGAAACTGCTGTGTGTAACTTGGGCACACGTCGGGTGGTTCTCAGGTGGGTGGCAAAAATGCCAATTCCTGACAGAAAGGCAGAAGGTGAAGCCTTTCCCTCAGTGCAGAGATGTGCCACAGTTCCTCAAAGTGAAGTAACCCCTCCAGGGTTTTTTCCAGCTCATCACTTTCCAGCCTCGCTCTCCCCTGAGGTTTTCCAGTGGGTGGGCAGGTGCCATTTTGGCTCAGCTGACAGAAGGTGCTCAGCAAGTGAAAATGTTGGAAATATGGGACGAGTCCTTGCTAGGCTCTGCCCAGAGGTGCCTGCCAGGTTCTTGGGCTGCTGTCCCTGACGGTGGCCGAGTGCTGCCTCGTGGGACCTGCAGCCCTGCCTGGGAGCTTGGGGCCGGGAGCAGGTCCTGGGCTTCCTTGGGAGCACTGCAGAGCACAAGAGAATAACGTGGGGCATCGCATCAGGAAGAGCCCAAAGCAGAGCAGGGGGGACCGCAGCCCACCGCAGCCGTGTAATTCTGGTGCACCGAGGGCAGAGTGTGTCGGGGCTGCCCATCTGTAGGGGTGAAATGCTGTCTGCAGGCGATGAGCTTGGAAAGGTTGTGTGCGTGGAAAGGCATAAAGACATGGGGCTTTAGGGAAATGCCCTCAGCTGGTTGTTTGCAAAACTGTTCTGCTCAGGGTGACCCCTTTTGTGTGTGTGTGTTAGAAAACCTGCCCCGGGCAGGTGCTGCGAGGGTGTGCGACTGTCCAATGTGCAGACACTAGGGCTGTCCTAAAGCTGGACAAAGCAAAGCTCCCCGCTTGCTTTCTTTTAGTTTACTTCCTGTTTTGTAAAAGCAGAATCTATCTCGCCACACTTCTCCAAGTGAGCACTCCATCTGCAGGAACACGAGCATCCTGCCCGCTGCTCTTCCAGGGAACGCTATCTCTGTCTGCGCTGTATCTCCGCTATATCTGGTCTCGGACACCCCATCCTCGCCGTGGCGTTCCTTCTATCACTTGTGCCGTGTGTTTTTCTGATGGGAAAGGCTATCCTTAGGAGCAGAGCCGTTCCCTCGCCGGGATGACGCTAGGTGGATCCGGCTTTTGATCACTTGCTCAGCTCGGGTTTGGTTTGACTGCTGTGGCAGTGGCACGGCCCACGCAGCGACGCGTCCTGTCAGAGCCATCCCGCTCTCCTCTCTTGGTCCCAGCCCTGAGATAAGCGCTGTGTGGTGTCTGTCTGGGAGCTGGGACGGCAGCTCCTGGCCTAATCCATGCTGGGCTGCAGCACAAGTGTCCCCCGAGGAGCTCAGCGTGGCATGGTCTGTACGGTGCCGGTGGGTAAATTTAGAGTTGACAACTCCCGTCCACAATTGCAGGACTCAAGGACAGTCCTATCAGGTGGCAACTGCCCGGGGGAGTATTTATAATCCATTTGCTGACTGGAATTAATAGGAAGCTGTCATCTCTTGTGCCACTTGGGAACCCACGTAACCAGGGGCAGACGATGCCAGTGGCTGTAGGCCATCTTTTTGGCTGTTGGCCATCTTTTTGGCAATGGCTGAATGTGTTGTTCCTGGCTGCCAAAAGGATTTCGGCCTCCACAGAGTGCTGTCACCAAGACAAAGCACTGTTGGGATCCTCTTTCCTCTGGGCTCCACTGACCCGGGGAGATGGGGGATTTGACATGGGCAGAGATTGCTGTAGAGGCACGGGAAGGCCCCAGGAGCTGAGAGCTGTCTGTGGGGTGGGCACAGAGCTTCTTCCCTCTCCTGATGCAGCGCAGCATCCCTTTCTCGTGCCCAGTTCCAGCAGGTGATGCTCTCTGTTCCCCATGTTTGCACATCCACATGCCCAATCTAGGATGCACCTGGACACGGCTGTGCCCGTTTGTCCATTGTTAGGCTGCTGGATAAAGCAGCCTTTGCTGCGGGTGCTTGGCGCTGCCAGGCTGGCTGCTTGCCCCCCAGCTCGGCTTCTCCATCCCTGCAGCACTGCTGCAGTCCGTGTGACATCGGGCACCATGGCCACTCGCCCTGCACCTCCTGGGTGCCTGTCCAGGGCTGCTCCAGCTGGCAGCTGGGTGAGCTTGTTGTGCTTGTCTTCTTCTCCCAGACAAATGCACCCAAGACAGCACAGCCAGCTAACCTGCCAGGAGCTGCAGCTCCATCCTTTATTTGCTGTCCTTCTCCATCTTCTATATTTCCTTCTGGATCAGCTTGAACCATCATACCCAGGCAGTCTTCCCCACCAGCTTTAAGTGAATGCATCACGATCGTTCCTTCCACGTGTGCAGTGCTGTCTTGTCAGCAGGAGTCCCCTTGAACAGCACGCACCCACGGTGCACCCACAGCACAGCCACCTCTGGGCTGGAGCTGTTTCTTCCTTGGGAGAAACGAGAGCTGCACCTCAAGCTTTCCTGACACATAACAGCAGTTACACAACCCAGTGTGACTCAGTCCCCCCCCTTAGCTCACCCTCTGCAGCCACACACAAGCAGAGGGCTGTGCTGCAGAGCAGCTCCCGGTCCCGTGCAGCTGCAGTGGGTGCTGGGGGACCCCCGGTGCGCTGCGAGGGTGGAAGGGAAGAGCCACTGCTGGGCAAAGCCATGGTCTGTGTGATTCGATCACAGCCAGCGTGGCAGGGAGGCAAACAGGCTGCTGTGAACTTCAGGGTGAGGAGCAGACTTTATCTGCTGTCTGGCAGGAGGCAGGCGTGCCTGCAACCACAGGCAGCAGCGAGCACTGGAGGTGCTCAGCACCTTCTGTCCTCCATGGCTGGGCCTGGAGCCACGCACAGGGATGTACGTAGGGACGTGTGTGCGCAGGCATTTATGCGGGGCAAGTTTGAGTGGAGAAATCTGAAACTGTAATGACCTTCCCAGAAGGAAAAAATGGAAATCAGTGGAAACGCTTTGCTCTGAAAATATACAACCTTTGAAGCTGAGTCAGCCAGGAGACTGAAGGCTTGTTCCACTTCACCAGTGACACGTCTCGTTAGTGCAGATGGAGGGGCTGTCCCACGACTGAGAGCCACATGGTAGCGATGCTGCAGTCTGAGTAGAGCTGCTGTGTTCCTGCAGCACGGTGCCCTGCGCTGGGCAGCACACCTGGGTGCAGCAGCTCTGCACTGGGGGCTGCATTTAAGCCCTGGAGTGGCTCTCAGAAAATCACAAAATTCCAATGCCAAACACTTTGCAACCTTTTTTTTTTTCCTGGCACATCCTTATTTCTGATTTCAGGCTGGTTTATAAAATGGCCATTTCGTTGAAAGAAAAAATAAAACATAGGTAACAAAATTTAAGTGGAAATGTTGGAGCGCTTTCTGTGCTGTTGGCAAAGAAGCAATGTGAATGGGTGATTTTTTAATTTCTCCTCAGGCCTCCTACTTGAGTAGATCTAATAAATGGAAATAAAAGCTGGGACTGCTACAGCTGAAAGGAATTTTAAAAAGTAATGAATTTCTCCAGGATTTTCACAGTTATTTTTGCATTTCACTCTGTTTGCAAAGACCCGCAGACTCCCTCTGAGCCTTCCACTACTTAGACCATAACCGCTTTCCCTGGAAATAGCTACATTTTATCTCCAGCCAGTAAAAGTCAAGATATTTTTAATGCATTTCTAAGCCCCTTCTCCCAAATTTTAGATCTGGGGAGATGAGCCCAGTAAGAAGGGAGGCTGCCTCAGTGGGAGCTTCCCCCTCCAGCTCTCCCCTCGTGCCCGTGCTTTTTCCCAGTGTTGGCCATGCAGCCCTGCTCCTGGGCCCCGGATGGACGTGGCAAGCTTTCAGGGCTCTGTCACCAGCACGCTAGGACGTTTGGAAAAAATATCAGAAATTCAGCCTGAAGTTTCCAGGCAGGATCTTAGATTTAATTTCCTCCTGTTTTCTGCCCACAGACCAGGCTGAATCCTTCTCCTGGTTGGGCTGCTGCACAGGGAGAGTCGTGCTCCCTTCAGGGACAGCTCACGCTGCCTTTCCAGACTCCACATCCCCTAAAATGGGAGGGTTTGCTCCTGGAAACTTCTCGGCCTCTTGCAGCGTGAGATGTTTTGGGTAGTATTTTGGAAAAAGAAGTTAATCATCCAAAATGATGCCCGCCATGGCTGAGGAGGATCTTGTACCCTGTGGTTTCAGATGAAAGTTCCTGGAAGTTTGAAGTGAAACTTTAGCCAGGTTTGATGGGGTTAGGTTAGGGCAAGTCATCAGGTGTTGGTGGTTGACACACAGAATTTACCAGCTAGCCTGAGGCTGTGTGGAAAGGGACTCACGTCTTTCTCGTTGGACATATTGCATGCACACAGAGAAAGGTGCACCGTAACCCCCAGCTTGCTTCACAGCCCATCTCCTCAGTGTCCAAATTTAACTCCAAGCCCACGCATGTTTCAGAAGAGAACTGTGTTCTGCATCCGTAAATCACATGAACTGCTGGAAATTGGCACAAATTTGTCCCCAAACAGAAACCAGAGAAAAGGCTGCATTCCAGAAAGTCTGCTGCCAGATGGTAATTTTGAGCAGCAGAAGAAAATGTTAAATACCGCTCTGCTTTGAAGAGTGGCTCCATACCTGCAGCTTAGGGCACAGTAACACTGGTGGTTGTCCCTTCCCATGAAGTGCCAAGAGGTCGATGTCTATAATTTATCAACGTGTCTGCAAGCTGAAATGAATGCAAAAGACACGCTTAATGCTTTAGACTCTTACATTTGCCTGTATGATGTCTCCTTGCCCTCCCTGTGACTGTATGACGCACGTTGCTGTGTTGTACCACTCGCTGCTGACTGGTCCATGGGGGCTGTTATCCATCCTGCTTTTTTCCAGGCACTTCTTCCAGTATTTTTCCTGGAGTCAAAGCTAAGCAGATAGGCCTATAATTGCCTGGTTCCTCCCATCCCTGCTTTGAAAGGAGACACTGCCGCTGCCCTTTGCCCGTCCCCTGGTATCTCACCTGTCCCTCACAAGTTCCCTAATGGCCCAGATAACCGGCTCTCCCAGTATCCCGGGATAAGATTCCTTGGGGACAGCTGATTAGGAAATATCACTCTTATCTACACACTTCCCAGCTTATTCTGTCCCCACTCACAATTAGCTCCTACCCCTGTCGCTGTTAAGACGTGTGGTCACCATTGGTGCTTTTGGTGGGGAGAAGAGCAGAATCAGGCAGCGAGCGCTCGGGCGTCATCCAGGGCCACGCTGTGTGCCTGCTCGTTTGCAGACCATCCCTCTCCTGCACCCTCAAGGCCGCGGTGACCCGGCAGCGGGGCCGGGTCTGGAGCCCGGGGGCCGCCCCCGCGGGCGCTGCGTGCGGAGGGGCCGGGAGCGCCGCGCCGGCTCCGCTCGGGGAAACGCGGTGCGATGCTGCCGTCCAGCGGGGAGCGGGGGGACTGCGGCTGGCAGCTGCGCCTCCAAACCGCGAGAAAAAAAAGACACAGGACACCCCACCCCTCCTCAAAACAAAACAAAACAAAACCCTAATAAACCCCCTTCCAAACATCCTACAATAATTAGGGAGAATGTGTATTACTTTAATAATCCCAGCTGCAGTCTGTGGTCTGCACAACTGAGGAGTTAAGAAGCAGTTTGTGCTCCTTTCTCACTGCTACGTGCAAACTGAGCAGCGGCTCTGTGGAAGTCGGTGTTGGCCAAAGGAAGGGATGCGCTGGGGTCAACGCAGGCTGCTCGCAGCCTTCCTGTGGTTAGGATCTCTGAGGTTTTCTTTAGCAGAAATAAGTTTTTATGTGCGCTCACAGTAACTGAAGAAAAGGGGAGAATGCACCAGGCCGTAGGCGGGAGGGGGAGCTGTGCCCCTTCCCGGCCGTGTGCTGCTCTGTGCTTCTTTAACCAAAAAATGACAAAACCTCATGTCTTGGTGATAGCTAATTTTGATCTGTTTGGATTATTTTTTGAATTAAAAAATGCAACCTGCCTCAGGATTAAAGACACAAATAGTCTGAGTGTAGCTCTCCTGAAAATAACCTTCTTAAAATTTATTTTCTTTTGGAAAGGCTCTGGAAAAAATCACTTTAAACTTAATTAAGGTTGCTATCAAGTTTTGACATTTTGGACACCACCAGACATTTTTTTGTGGTTCTAGGATAATATTCTTCCTATTTTAATTACATGCTCCTTTCCTGTTGTCCCATTATCTGAGAAATCTGAATACTGGCATATGAAAGCTGAGTTGTTCTCTAGGAAAAACGATGAAATCTAATTAAGAATGTCATCAAACACGAAGTGAATGTCATCAAAACCTGAAGAGAACACCTCCGTGTGCTCAGTGCCCCCTCTCCGTTCTGGTGACGTCTGACATCACCTGGGCAGAGGGAGGTGAGAGTGTGAAGGGCCATTTCGTGGTTGCTGCATCCTTTGCTGTCCCAAATGCTCTAAAACTGTGTGGGAGAGAGCATGGAAGATCTGGTGCTGGGGAACAGCACATCAGCAGTTATGGGGATATTACAGCAGGCAAAATAGGGGCAGGTCATCTCCCATCTGCCTTCTGGACTTCATGCTGCCTGTGCAGGTGATTCCCTCCCCATCACGGATGTGCTGCAGGGGCTGTGAGGGGAGTGGTGCCCGTGGGCTCAGCCCAGAAGCCAGCAGGCATCTCCTTGGAGCTGGGTGAGAAGCAGCCACCAGCAAGGGAGGCAGGCAGAGCAGGGCTGTAGGGAGGGAGAATCCAGCAAGAAAATACCGAGTCCTGCAAACTCTTCCCCAGTTCAGTTGAGCCCCAATGCCAACGCTGGGTTTTGTGGGAGATGCTAAAGGCCATAACTCTACCCCTAATCAAAGCCCTCCATGTATTGCCCTGCCTGCTTTGCTCCTGGTTGCAAGGCAGCCCCTCAGTCCCCCCGTGCACAGCGCTGTCTGCGGGAGGTGCTCTCCTCGCTGCCGCTGCAAGGTGGTGCTGCACAACAGCGGAACGCGGCTGTGCGGGGCCGCGGGGCATCCCCGGCACGGGCGGCCGGGAGCGGAGCCTTCGGCTGTCGTGCACGGGGCCGGGGGGGCTGTGGCTTGAGAGTGGTGGGCTGGGATGTACCCGAGTGGTTAAACTCGCTGTGCTTACCAGGCTTGGAGTCAAGATGTTCGTGTTGTGACTCCAGTCCAGCTCTGGACTGGTGTGAGGTTTAGTTATTTCCTTGAAGAAATCCCGGTTGATGCTGCTGGGACACTTTGCAGGCTGACTTCATGGCGGATGTGCTGAACTGAACCCAGCGGCAGCGGTCTGAGATATTGCTGCACCCCTCTCTGCCTGGTGCTCCTGTGGGACACAGCAAACCTGTGTCAGATCAAGGCACACACCCACTTCTCTATCCCCGTCCCTGGTGCTTTCTGGGGGCAAGCAGACCTCTGCTGATGGCTCTTCAGAGCTCCTGGGATGGAGGTGTGTGTCCCATGGTCAGGTTTTGCTCCGGGAGCGCTGACCATCAGCAAGCCACAGCAAAGTCCTTTGGGCATCTGAAACTGCTCTGCTGTGGCTGACCAGAGGATGTAGGCTGGAGCCCTAAATGCAGCCCTTGCACTGCATTTGTTCTTGGTTTTGCCATATCTGTACACATTTACTTACAGTTATACAACTTACTGTGTATTTATTTGGATTTTCAGTACAAGACTTTGCTGTGTAAAATATTTTAAAATTTATCAGGATAGACAGGGGAATTCAGAAAAGAAATCACAAGAAGGATTTATTATCTAAATGAAACTCTCTAATGTATCAAATACAAAGTAAGCACATAAAAGCCTGTTCTGCATGTAAAAGTGATGTATTAAAGGGTATTTTTTAGTAGCAAGCTAAATTAATTTTTTTGCTGATCAGGGTCTTCAAGACGTTTGTGCTAGCAGAATGCATTCTGAAATGCTTTTTCATGGCTAGAAGAGGAAAATTAATCTTTCCTGCTTTCCAAGCCATTAACTAGAACCCGAATGGTAAAGTACTTCAACTGAACTAATTGAATAAATCAGAATGAATGATGCTGATTGGTTTTTCCACATTTGCAGTACAAGTTATTTTCACTGAAAGCTTGTTGAGCTTTTTGCCATGCTCCGATTGTGGCTTCCACCTTCTCAGCCCTTTGACTTTTCTGTAAGGTGCTGTCATGGCATTGGATTTGCGCAGTTTTCTAATACAGCACAAAGGATTTCAAGAGATTATGGGATAAGTTTGATCCTACTTCCAATGTCATTTCGAATGTGTGTAGGTGAAATAAAAAGAAAAATACAGTTTAAGACGTTTATTGACACTGAGAGCACCCAGTAGCTGTCTGTATATGCCCCAGCAGGTCACTTCTCCTCTGACACTGGTTTTATTAATGGCATTGGCCTTGACTGAGCATCATGTCTCGTCTTCTTGACATTTATTCCTAAAGCACATGGCCCTAAGAGCGGCTGCGAGGGGTTTGGACTCAGACCCCACATGATTCCACTCCCAAACACTGCCTGGAGCTGTGTTCCCAGCAGAGACCCTTGAAGACTTCTTTGGGGACACAGCCTGGCCCAGGGCTTTGGGCACTGCTCTCAGAATAATTTTGCAAAACTGGGTGTCCCTTTTGGCCTCCAGGGGCTGCTCCAGAAGGTCTCGGAAGGTCCTGTGTCCCACGTGCCAGCCCTGTGTGGGCCTCTTGAATAACCCAGCACCCACCAGCTGGCTCCTGACATCTCTACTTCAGCCACAAATGCTTCCATCTCTCACCAGACGTTGCTGTTCTCCTGGATGATCTGGAGCAAGTCACTTCTCCTGCTCCTTTCATCCTTTGCTGTGGCTCTTTTGAGAGTCACCTCCTTGCTCCATGGACTCTCCTGTACCATGTACTTACCTGGATCTGAGGCGTAATGGCAGAGGTCATTAATCACCGTGTGGCCCAGACCCACCTGCCCCAAGCAGCAGGTCCAGCGGGTCCAGCCTGACGCGCACGTGCACAGAGGCTGTGGCTGAGCTCAGAACCCTGCGTGGGGCTGGGGCTGCCCAGCTTCTGGAAACGGAGAGGGCTGCTGTGAGAGGTGGGAAGAGGGACCAGAAAATTGGTGTATGGGTACGGGAATAGCAGGGAATACGGTGGCAATGGATGCGAAGTTGTCAGTGCTTTGGCTTTCCCCTCCCTTCCAGCTGGACAGCCGCATCCCTCTGCTCTTGGGGAAGCATTGTCAGGCACTGGAGCAGTGTGTAGGCTCAGCCTCATTAGCAGCAGTCCTCCCTCTTTCTTCTGTTAGATGTTTTATCCTTCTTCACCCATCTACAGGCAGTGAGCACCTGGCAGAGTCAACAGAAGAGTGGAGGTGATGCCTCTGAGTCATTTCTGTGCTCTCTGTGCCTTCCACTCCTGCCCAGAGGCTCTGCTCAGAGGTGGGCAGGGGAAGGTTTACTCCTCGATTTCTGCCATCAGCTCCATGCCCTGGAAACTCCTTCAAGAGGAAACTGTGGTGCAACTCGGGGTTCCCATTTGTCTTGGCTTCTTTCAATATCTTCGTTTTTCCTCCTTTTTTTTTTTTTTTTTTGGCTGCTTTTATTCTTTTGTTTCTTGTTCCTCTCTCTGTTACTTTCTTCAGTTTTCTGCTCTCCTTTCTCTCCCTTTCTCTCTCTCCCTTGCTGCTGGATATTATGAGCAGTGACAGCAGCCGCTGGGAGCTGGAATCCAAGAAGATAACAGCACTGCCATGAGAATCCGTCTGCTCAGCTACAATTAGCCCTGCTGATATCTTTCACCTGGACAGAGCTGCCTTATCATCGCTACTTCTTGGAAAATGAAGGGTCACAGATACTGATCGCAGATAGCACGACTCTGGCATTTCCCTCTGGTTTTCATGTTGCTGGAATCCCTTTTTGGCTCCCTTCTCCGTATGATTAGTTTTGCATCTCTCTTGTTCAGCTGTGCTGCTGTCAGATGGAAAGCAGGCACCGCAGCTTTCCGGAGGGTATATGGCTGAAACAGAAACCCGGGGTAAATTTACCTGATGTGAGCAACAGCGCACGTCCATGGGTCCTGCGTGTTTCTGAAGTTCAAAGCCAGAAATAAAATAACGCGTCAGTGCCCCAGGGCCTCTTTATGGTGAGCTGCTGCCCTGGCTTTGGAAACTCTGGAGAAGGGCGCAAGCCAGAGCCAGCTGTGCGTGTTAATGCTGGGCCGATCCACCCACCCTCCTCCTGGCGGGCTGCATGGTTCCTGACTAGCAGTGTGAAGATATTGGCAAATGCTTCCACGGCTTTTTTCCACCGTGGATGAGTTTTAGCAACTACTTCTTGAGTCTGGAGACAGCGTGGTTGTCCTTTGTGGCCTTTGTTTTGGTGGCAGGTCCACCTGCCTGATAAAAAAGCTGCTCCCTGCTTCTCATTTCCTGTTTATTCTGATATCTTTCCTTCTGTTGGCCATATAAGCACAGCTCTGTAGCAGGAATAAACCCTAATTTCTTACCTTTCTGAACTTTGGAAGCATATGAATGAGGCAACAACCTTAGCAGCAGGGCCGTGCTTACCAGAGATGGCGATGGCTCTGCAGCCCTGCACACCTTCTCTCTTGCCTTTCAGTACCTTCTGGACACAGCAGCTGCTGTGAGAAATCTGCCAGGTAATAGGTGTAGAGATACTGAAATTAAACTTGACCATAACTGGATGAGAAAAACTATGCTGGCATGGAGTTGGTGCCTCACTGACACTGTTATACAGGCAGCCTTCAGGGCAGGGGCAGAGATTGTTGTTGATGTTTTCTCTTTTTCTGGTTCTGCTTCCAATTCGCTTCATTTTCAGAAAGCACTCAGTAGGAGCAGCATGATCCTAGGGATAAGAACTGATATTCCTATGGCTTTCTTTTTCCTTCTCCTTTCCCCGTGATGTGGTTGGGCTCCAAGTCCTTTTTGCCATTTCCATAGGAACTCAGCAGCGGTGTTGCAGTCCTTGTTGGGCCCCGTTGTGCTGTTCCTCCCAGTTGCAGCATTTTAGCTGTGAGCTGATGCCACTGCTGTCACAGCTCCTGTGGGCTCAGCACCACACACCAGCCTGCGTGCACCGCATGAACGTGTTTTTGTTTTGGTCGGACAGTGTGCACTGTTTGGCGCCAGCCTTATGCTGCTGCAGCATCGTTGGTTGGTTGTGAGACAGCCATCAAATGACTTCTGCCAACATGAGATAACGCAGCTACACGTGAGCCTGGGGTAACCTCGAGGCCAACCCCAGCTGCAAGGGCACGGGGCGTCTGCCAGCCACGGCCTGTGCTCACCTCCCTCGTTCCACACTTGGGGACGAGGGCCTTACATGCAGAGAGCTGTGCCCCTTTCTTCCTGTGCTCACATGGCTCCAGGGCACGCAACGTCCCCTGCTGCCTGCTGCTGTTCCTCCAAAGCAAACCTTCCCTGCAGCAGCTGCTTGGTCATGGCTCCATGGGTTTCATGGCTCCTGGAGGATTTTAACTTCAGCCCTTGTCTTGTCCTTGGGAGAACTGCAAAGATCTGAAAATGCAATTTTCTTTCAGAGACGAGGACGGGTGTTGCTCTGGGGTTTCTTTGTCCTGTGGGGCTTGGACTTTCCATTACAGCCTCTGCCCTTTCTGTCCTGCCTGTGCCTTGTGCTGGTAGAAAATGTGATCCTCCTGTTACCTGCCCGCCCACCCTCTGTCCAGACAGAAGAAAACATAGGTGAATCGCCAGAGGAATGCGAATCCAATAAATTGCAACATTTGTGTGTTGATCTGACCTTCGGTGTTTACAAATTTGGCTGGCAGTCTCATGAAAGAGGACCTGACCGACTTGTTGGTCAATGGGACCTTAATGCTCTTCTTGTTTCTGGTCAGCCTGGCAATACTGTAAGAACAGTTTGTTCTAAGCGAGCTCCTGAATGAGTTTGTGTGCTGAAATGGCATCATCGCATATTCTCAGTGCTGTCTCCCGGTCTTTTTTTACTCCACCCTTCCAAGTTTTCAACTTCTAAGTCATTGCTCAGAATAATTGCTGCATTCACTCCAAGCAGTGGTCGCATCCTGCTGCCGTCCTCGCTGGGAGGCTGCAGCTGTTCCCCTCTCCTTGCAGAGAGGCCCCGACCATCTCTCTGGGCTGTGTCAACGCTGCACTGCTTTCCTGCGTGTGACCAGCAGAAGGAAAGGGAGAGGGCACCCTTTCTGTGCAGGATGGCCAGAATTCAAGCGATGTGGTATGTAATGTCATAAAGGCTAGCAAACTTTATTTCAGGTTTTGAAAAAGCAACATTTAAGTCTTATCTCTGTAATATTTAAAGTGTCTCATACAGTGCTGGGTGTTGTTGGACGACACCGTGGATCGCCTGCTCCTCCACAGTTTGCAAATTGTACTTTGAGAGAGCTGCAAAAAGCCCCGTGCCTCAGATGCAGACATTTCTGAATGTGGGATGTTTGAGAACAGATTATTTTCAGCCTCATCTATTTTTTGATTTTGTCAGGATCCTTCCTGATAAGCCTGTGCAGTCAGGAAAGCTTCAGTGATCCCCAGCTCCAGCAGGAGCCTGATGCTATAACCCCCTGCTATTATCAATGGGATATTTTACTGGAGGCTTTGGTGAACCCAAGGTTGGGCTGTTAATTAGCACCTGGGACTCATTCCCCGCTCCTGGATCACCACTGTGGCCGGCTTTCGCTCGCCCCTGTGATGCAGCTAGTCACAAAGTGCATCTCCCCTCGCAGGAATCTGCAGTCAGCATGCTGCTGCCCTTCCCCACTGCAGAGCAGCTTCAGCTTCCTTGGCACCCCCAGCACCCCCTGGTTGCTTTAACCCCCCTATTGCAGGCCAAGGTGCTGTCCATGGCTCTTTGCAGCCCTCCTGGGGCACAGCCTGTGCTGGGCTTCCCCATGGTCGGTCAGGGGATGCAAAGGTGCTCAAGCAGGAGTGATCCTGGCTTTTTCTGCGGGAAATGGAGGCTCTTTTTGGCTCTCCTGTGATAGATGGACTGGTATATAATTTAAAATAATAAAAATATTTTAAAGAATGCTTCAAAATTGTGCACCGTGCCCTTCTGCAGATAGATTTCATAGTGACTCGATTTCATGTCAGTTGAACAAAATGCTGAATGTGCATAATTCCCCTTCATTTTAGCTTAAAATAGGACATCTAAATCAGTCTCTCTGTGGGCCTTTCCCAGTCTCTCCTGGCTGTCAGCTTTCACTGAGCTTCCCCACACCTCCCACAACATTTTTCTCCGGGGTAGGAAGAGACTCTGAAATGGAAGTGGGATTATGCCTGGGTGACAAATGCAGCCTGGTGTGATTGCAGGACAGAGAAAAGCAGATACAGAGTGAGGAAAATCTGAGGGATGGAAGTGGGCTTTATAGAGGGGATTACGTGCCATAATGCCTTGGATAGCAGCGGGCGGAT
This sequence comes from Penelope pileata, assembly GCA_013396635.1. Taxonomy (NCBI): domain Eukaryota; kingdom Metazoa; phylum Chordata; class Aves; order Galliformes; family Cracidae; genus Penelope; species Penelope pileata. The sequence continues at coordinate 821,998 of WBMW01004170.1, forward strand.
GCTGCTCTGTGTTAAAGCACAGCCTGCTTGAGCCCTGCCATTAGCAGACGCTGCTGTTCCTAATGGCAGTGAGGAAGCTGCTGCTGTTGGTGCCACAGGGGCTGCCCTGGGCTCCGTTTCAGCCCTTCTGCAGTGCCCATTGCAGCAGCACTGCCCCGGGTGCTGCTGTCCGGCAGCAAAGGAATACCCTAAAAAAACCCCAAATCCCCATCTACGTGGAGTGTCTCACAGCAGCCTCTCCGAAGATGACTTCTTATTTTAAAAGAATTTCTAAATAAACTCCAAGCCACATTTTATAAGAGAGGATGGTATTTGCAGAAAAGGTCAAGGCTATAACCGTTGGCATCCTCGGAGATAGGAATTCTCAGCCCCTGCAGCTTCCCATAATTTGTCATGGCTTTAAACCCTCGAGTCCCCATTTTACATTCCCCATCAAGACAGACACGAGGTTTTGATTTCCAGATGAAATGCTCCACTGGCTGGGATGCTTTTCCCTAAAGAAATGTACAGAAACAAAAATTGTTGGGATTTTGCTAAGGATACGGTTACGCTCCATCCCGACCCTATGCCAGGACCCGTTCGTTTCCGCTGGAACTGAAGGAGCGGACCCGGGGAAACCTTGCGTGGCGTCAGCTGCCCGGGGATCCCCAACTGCACCCCTCCCCAGAATGTGACCTCAGTGCCGGCGTTTGGCCGGGTACCGTTAGGGCTGACCCCCGCAGCTCGCCGCGTGGCTCAGGGGCACTGGGTGCGATGGCAGGTGGGAGAGAGGGCTGCGGGCAGAGCGCGGAAACACGAACGCTGTCATGAAAACCGAGTGGGATTTGTGTTTCTGGTGAGGTGTCAGGAAATAGCTTTTAAAATGCACTGGTGAGAGGCTTCCCAGGAAGTGTTAACCCCCGCCCTGCCAGGAAGGACAGCTGGGATGGATGGCCTGGGGAGATGCAGCCAGGGGGTGCGGGGCTGCGCAGAGCCCCCAGCAGCTCCAGCTCTGCTCCCGGCATGGGCTGGTGGGTGGGCATCGCCATACATATGTCTGTAAATGTTTTGGTATGCTTGAACAAGCCAGGATCTGGGATTCCTTCTGTTCTTTTGGGAGACAGGGAGCCCACAGGAGAAATCCAAATGGACCAAATGTATGAATTTTGGTGGAATTTGTCCGGGTGAGACCTCTGTGTGGACATGTTTTTGCAATCTGAACGGCCTTGGTTTTGGTTCTCTTACTTCACTTGTGAAATGACTCTGGCTAAATTGAACTAAGATCACTGCAGTCATGAAGCAGAATTTTGTGTGCTGGTATTAAATGGATTTTAAGTCACGCACTTTTAGGGGCTGTGCAATGCAGCATCCCTGCTGTGCAGTTTCTTTTTCCTTCTGTGCTTCTGTACTTTTTCTGTCAGCACTCTGTTACTGTGCTATTTTTCAAGACGTGATGCCCTGGGGGAAAGTGAGGGTCACTTCTCCATCACTACCACATAGCCGCTGCTTGGAGCAGAGCGCACCACTCCACACAGGAGGAGATGAGAAATCACTGCTCCAGCTGCAATTGCAGGGAGGGCGGCAGAGGCAGAATGCACCAAGGGACAGATGAGCTCCTGCAAGAGATGCAGTGGCACCTTTAATGCTGGTCCAGCACCAGCACCAGCTGCTCTGTGGTCTGCCACATCCTTCTGAACTTTGTCACGTTGTCGCTGGTGAGATGTGCTCTGCCTGCAGCGCTGGTGGCACTCTGTGGCAGGGTCACAGACTGCTCGTGTGCCTGAAGGCAGAGAAATGCTTCAGGCCCTCAGCTGCTGCAGATCGCATTGAGGCTTACGAAGCCCATCTCATCCCAAGGCTGCAGCGTGATTAGTTATTTTTAAACCCCACAGAAGGAGTGTTAAAAATGTGCTTCTTCATGCAAGCAGCCTTAAAAAGAAATCCCTGCGTTATGTTCTTGAGGTGCTTTCTCATAATTTTCCTGTCCCCGAGCTACCTACACCACAATGCTGTAGGAAAACGACTTTGGAGACAACACAAAGTGCTGTCTCTCCAGCTTGCTTTTTGCAAATCTTAGGATTTTGCTTTTCTCCTTTGCTGAAACTCCATTGAGCATTTAAGATTTTGATGTTGATAATTTCTGGGATGGTAACAGTGAGCCGAGAATTACCGATGCTGTGCTCCTGTTACATCCCTGCATGGAGCCACTGACTGATGCCCGCTGACCCACTACTGACAGCTGAGATGCCAAATGGATGCCCTCTGTCTTTATGGGAAGATCTTGGAGGGAGAACTCTTGCTGTTTCATGCATACCAGGGTCTTTTATACACGCAGGACAAATCTTATCAGCTGTCACAGCTATTAGCAATTGGTGCTGTTGTGTTTGTTACTGGGTCTGGCTGAAACCCAGCGCTCATGGCTCCATCTCCTGCTTGGTGCTGTGACACCCTGGGTCCCCATCCCCACCTGGCAGCATTCGAGTGCTGAGCAGTGCTGGGAGCAATGCTGAGCCCCTCCCTGGGGCATTTTGCAATCCAAGGTCATGGGGGCAGCAGGCAAGAGGACACCCATGGGCACCTCACCCCTGTGCTTCCTTCCCAATCTGAACGCAGACTGATTCAGAGCAGATGAAGTAGCTCTGATATGCTGCAGCAAACACAACCCATGGCTCGTGCTTGGGGAAAAGCCTCCCAAAATGCGCAGGGCTTGTGTGAAATTGCAAAGGACACAAGCTGCTGCTCCTCATGGTTCTCATCCTCTGCTCACTCCGCACTGCCACTGCTCCCAGGCCCCGCTGCCAGGCCTCGGCCCTGCAGCCGACAAGGCCTCGCTCCCGGGGGAACGACACGCCGGTGACGAGGCCCCTGTCCCTGGCACGCAGCGGGGACGGCGGCTGCTGCAGGCAGGGCTCGTGCTGCCCCTGCCCGGGGACAGCCACCTCTGCCCCCTGCTTGCTGCTGGGCCTGGCCCAGCTTCAAAGGGCCTTTCTCCCCCTTATCGCGGCGCCTGCAGTCCCAGCTTACACAAAAGCCAGCCACACACTTATTCAAAACATTTATTAGTGTTTAAGGAAAATAATAGTGTGAAAGGTACAGAGCTTTGTCTAAAGCCATATGCATTTTTTTTTTTTTAAACAAGCTTATTTGGCTGCAAGTTCTACACGAGATAAAACTAGTATGTTTTTCTCCCAGAGATTTGGAATTAAGGACAGTTTGTCTTTTTTTTTTTTTTCCTTTTAGTTCAGCACTTTAAGTTAGGACAGCATTTTCCAGGGTTTATTGGTATCTTTTTTCCAGTAGGCATTCTGCTTCTCCCAGTATTTTCATTCCAGAACAAGGCTCATTCCAGATGCAAAGCGTAAAGGAAACATTCATACCTTGGCTTTGAAGCTAAACCTCCTTCATGAACAGCGAGTTCATAAGGAATGTTAATTAAAGCATCATACAGTATCTAAATGGACTTTTTTTTTCTTTTTTTAAACTTTATAAAGAATTAAGGCTATGTAGATGTCACAATAAAATACTCTCAGGTAAAACACACCCTATCTGTTAGACGTGAAAGAAGGTTTAACAATAAATAAATGATTTATGCTGTCAATAACATTATGGAACTGTATAAAACTATATTTACGCAGCTTTAAACATAAAAAAACATACTAGTGGCATGAATATATACAACACAGGTCATGACATACGTTTAAATTATCATAGCCAGCAGTGTTCTTTTTTTAAATGGAGACACTATAATAAATAGAAATGTTAAATATTTACAATAATAGCATGTGGAATCAGTAGATGAACACATAAAATCTTCACACACAGAGGAAAAAAAAAGTTATGCCTTATACAAAAATCCCTCCCACCCACTGCTTGCCCACCCACCCCAGAGATTTTTGTTGACTAGACAAGGGGAATATACAATTTTCCCCACTCAGAATGAATGAATACAAATAAAACTGTATGCATGCTGAGGTGATACGTTGACCGAGACATTCAAGGATGTGTGTATCTCTGTTTGGTTCCTATAGACCTCTAATGAGAGAGGGATCTTATTTAAATTCGATGCACAAACATTACATCGGTAGTCTGTTGCTGTTTCTGTTCTGTGTTTTTTTTTTTT
>WBMW01004170.1:826115-836205 GCA_013396635.1 Penelope pileata
TTTTTTTGCTAAAATGCCTGGATTGCTTTTTTGGTTCGAGCTTGTTCTTTATGGTGACCACATGCCACCACGGGGAGAGGATGCTCCAGGGAGGCACGCCAGGGACGTTCTCATGGTACCAGCAGCCTGGTGTTTGGAGCTGCCCATCAGTACTAGGCATGAGCCAGCCTTAGCAAGCCCCAGTGTGACATCCCCATGTGACGTCCTGTGTGCCCAATCTGTGGGACGGCTCAGCCTGTGCTGTCACTGGAAGGAGCCCTGCTCCTTGGGTCAGGGCAGCCTTTGTCACCACACTGGGCCTGATCCCACATCTTCCCAATTAAGTTGAATGAAAACTTTGTCACAGAACTTGGCTGAAATCAAGCAGGATCAAGGTCACTTTTTTGAACAAAGACCTGGAGATCACATGGAGACACACCTCTTCGACTTAGCGGTTCTCTCTTGCTTCCTACATGGCTTCTATTAAAAGTACTGCCTATAAATTCTGCAGGTGGATACATGCATTCAACCCTGAATATAGCTATTAGGAGCTGTGTTCACTGAACTGAAATCTGAGTTGGAAATTGTAGCCAAATTCCAACACCCTCTACTGTTTATACAGCTCCTTCCCACCATGCGACAAACGCACGTTGGTTCACTGGGTACGTTCTGTCTCTGCTGAACTGCCTTCCTGCCCCCACAGCTTTCCTCCCAAACTTTCTAAATAAGAAGGCTCAGATCTCTGGTGTGATTCCCACTTTCTAAGAAAACTCACTTGGCCTCCAGAGGAAGCTGAAGAGCTCACCCTTCTGTTCCCATGGGCTCTGCCACCTCCCTTTCCACTTTCCAACACAGTATCTGGGAATATAGGGTCGCAGGTCTGGAACCTGAGAATTATCATTTGCATAGGGGGTAGGAGAGATGCATCCTAACACCTCATTCACACCTATAATTGCTTAGAGACAATAAATTCTTGGCACTCTTTATCTCCAGTAACTCCTTCTGCAGAGACTGGTGGTCATTATCTGCGCAATAATTAATGAAGAACTCAGCCCCCTCTCCCTATCTTTGGCATTTTGATAAACCACAGCTGATGGATGGGTTATAGCAGGGCTCCATGTCCCAGCAAACCACACTGTGTTACTGCTAAGGAGAAGGGTTTCTATGGGCTCCCAGCGTAGCCCCACGGAAGAACTTTGTATATGGGGTTCTTCATTGTTTGAGCCTGTGCCCATCCTTTAACACTTGGGCTGTGCTTAGAGGTTCAGGAGCTGTATCTGAGTGGGGGATTTAGAGGTTCATGAACATACTCTTGGGGACTCTCCATGCTGTACTGTGGAGCTAGGTGAGTAACAGTCAGACTGCTCTGTTGGGAGGCTGACTGCCTAGGCCTTGGATATGCTGAAGTGACTGGATAAGGAAGTGTCAAGTTATGCAGTGGTTAAAAAACAAATCGGGGGCACTTAACATAAGCAGCATCGCCCAATGGGGACAATGGCTCAGGAGTCACTCAGCAGACAGCATGGAGCTCCATTCTGCACGAGGCAGGACGGCTGTTTCATTGCAGAGTGTCATGGGCAGCCTTGAGCTCAGCCGCAGGCAGAAACCAAACCCCTCTGGAATTCAGCCATCTGCTGCAAGGCTGCGCCCGGAGCCTCTGGAGGTGCTAAGCCACAAGCGGCTGCGTGCCATCTGCGTGAGCCCTCTCGTAACCTTCCCCCCAGCAGAGGGGACCAACAAAACAAACAAACAAAAAGCCCAAAACCAACCCAACAATCCCAAAACAAGATCCTAAATTTCAGTTGGTGTCCATTTCATTAAAAAAAAAAAAACAAAAAGGAAAAGAATTTAGGAGGAGACATTTTGCCACATTTGGTGGCTGCTCAAGTGTCGAGTTTGCTGGATCGATAACCCACTGCCACTGCTCTCCCTTTGCTACTATATACACTGTTGCTGAGGTCCATATATCTTGCAATGCCCTGTGCTTGACCTCTGAATGGGAAATGCTTTGGAATGTCCATAGACGGGAAGATGGATTCAACGGAGGAAGGTTCCAGCAGAAGGGAAGGACGGGGGTAATGGGGGCTCGGTGCCTTTTCTCACCTCCGGACGTCCGAGAAGTCGGACAGTTCATCCGCCCGGTCCATGATCCCATGCACCCCTTTGGGACCATGAGACCCAGCTTTCACTCGGGCGTGGGCATTCAGGTGGCCTTTGGAACCTCTCTCTCCCTTGGGCGCTCGCGAGCTCTCCCTGTGCTCAGGCTCAGAGGGGGCCAGCACATCCCCACGGCCAGCAGCAGCGGCTTTGCTGGCTTCGCCTGGCTTCTTCTCGGGGGCCAGGATGGCATCACCATGCACAGTGGAGGTGCAGAAGCTCAGGATGGAGCAGAGACTTCCCCAGTTCTGTTCGCATTGGGCCTGGACACTTCTTGTTATTGCCTTTTTCACCTCTTCACCACAGGTGAGCAGGATATTCACTAGGTCAACATACGGCCTGGAGGTAAAGAAAACAGTGAGAGAAGGGTCAAAAAATATACAGAAGGGTTATCTGTCAGCAAACCAGGGGAATGGCCTCTCTGCCTTCCCCACCCTTTGGCCTCAGTACTGATCAGCAGCATTCATCTCCCGCCACCTGCTTATTTGGCAGCCAGGGAGGCAGAAATCTCTTCCTTGTGGGCCAGATCTGCACCATGTGCTTACTCTGCAATGAACTCTCTTCTAACTGGCCCCATCACAGTGAGAAATGCACATGACAGCATCCTGCAGAGCTAAGCCTCACTCAAGCGCTGAGCCTGCCTTGGTTGTTCGCCCAATGGAGATGCTCTGGGAGAACTCTAACTTCCACTAGAGTAAGACTGCTTGGCAAAGGGGCTGTCAAATGGAAGAGCTGTGATCTCGCACCACCTCTTTCCATGCCCCTTTATCAGTCAGGAGACACAACAAAGGACTCCAGCCCAGATGAACCAGCTTGTTGTCTGCTTGCCAACACCCAACACAGAGCACCCTGTGACCACCAGTCTGCAGGAGGCAGGCATTCCCTCCCAGGAAGAGCAGCAGACACTCAGATAAGAAGTTCTTTGGCTTTTCTCACCACCTTCAGCTCCCTTGAAGCAGCAGGTGCTGACCTCTGCCAGAAGCACGATCCTATCTGGACTCATGATCTCTGGATGCAGAAGCCCACTCTGGTGGCACCGAATGCTTTCTTCATTTCCTCACAGAGTTAAGTACAACCTTCAGTGTGTGCCTTGTCCCAGCAAAACAAGGACTCCAAACAAGCCAAGGCCAAATACCGTTCTGCTTCCCACCCGCGGCCGCGTGCACCCTGCGCACAACGCGGCCTCTGAGCACAGGCAGCCTGGTTTCCTCCGTCAGGGGTCACGGAGTACAGCAATTTTAAAATAGTTGTGGTTGCAGGTTTTGTGGGTCAATATTTATGTTGTCTATTGACACAACTGCTCAGCTGTTTGCAGGCAGGCCCAGGAAGATGTGCCCAGGCCTTACTGGTAGGAACCATTCAAACTGTAGATCGAGAGTGGCCTGGGCCTGGCAGGCCTGGGCCTGGCGGTACAGGCGGTCATGGTGCTGCGCCTTCCACCAACCCTGTGACTGTGACGAGCTCTGTCCAACCATCTCTTCCCAGGAACTGAGTCAGGGGAGATGAGGAAAACCAATGGATTATGACACTACCCTGAGTTCACTCTGCCCAACTGCTTAAGCTCATTCTGAATGACTAATCTTGGAAAACCACCTATTCCCCTATCTCAAAATATTTCCCATGTTTGGACTGTTTCTGATTAAAAAAAAACACAACTATTTGGAATGCAACAGTGAAGGGTCTGCCAGGGCCTGTCACCACTTCCACCATAGCAAATGGGTCTGACCCGCACCCCCACAGCAGCTGACTCTTCAGGAAGAGCCCACAGCTCCGACCGTGCTCCTTAATGTGCATCACAAGAACACAGCCAGAATAAAACAGAACAAGTCTGAAGGCTGCCACTGGCTTCTGAGCTCTTTCGTTCTGTCCTAAGCATAAAATAGAAGATGGAAGAGAATTGAGCATATGAAGAAAAAAAGAAAAAAAAGAGATCGGTTATTAAAATTGGGCATAATCTTTGCATAAAATCTTTGGAAGAAAAAGGTTGCTGGTATGACTAAAAAGTGGCTCAGCTGCCAAACATTTCAGGTATTCAAAGCCTGCCAGAGCCCTGCAGATTAATACTGGCCCATTTCTCCTTCACTGTTTTACTTTCTGCATTTCAGCTGGCCTGACCGTAGTACCTGAACCGAGCACAAGGCTGCAAGTCAGCAGACGTGATTTTATTTCCAGCTCTGCCACACTTGCCTATTGATCTTGAACAAGTTACTTAGTTCAAGAATTTCAGAAATGGCCTCTAAATTTAGGGGAGGGGAGGAGGCTGGCTGGCTTCTATTTGGGGAGTCCCACATAGGAGAGCTAAGCTATGACTCTGTGAGATGCTGAAAATGAAGGTTAAGAAGCTCTAAATGAGATCATGCAAATTATAGCTGCCCAGCTGAATGACCCGTGTCTTCTCAAACTGAGACCCCCAGTTAAGCTCCCCAGAAATAAGCAGCTGCCTTTGGCCATTCCTGCTTTAGCTTGTTGGTAAATAAGGCTAACTTAGCTCCTCTTTCTACAGCTTTTGGCTCTCATAGTTCTCATCTATGAACGATGGGGGGCTAACTGGCACCGAGTACCCGCTCTATAGCCACGCAGTGCAGGCTCAGCAGTGCCCACAGCGCGGTGCTGGTGTGCAGAGGCCATGCCTCTGGTCCTGGCCTCAGGAATCCCATGGGAAGGGCCTTGCTGTCAGGCCACCATGTTCAGTTCGTACAAACCACAGCAAGCAGTTCTGCATTTGAGTGTAAACTGGCATCAAAGGGCTTCTCTTCCTCTCTGCAGCTGCAGCTTAAGTGTTGGGGGGGGGTGGATTTCAACATAAAGTAAGGGAATCAGGGCCCAGTGCCTCTAGAGATCAATGAAAATGCACGGCTAGTAGTCAAAAATAACTGATTCTGTGAAAAATTAATGTCACACTTGCTGGGATTTGGGGTTTCTGTGCTAACATCCGCTGGGGACAGAAAGGCATAGGGGTGCAGAAGATGTACTAAGCTCAGCCTCCTTGCTTGGGAGCTAGATGTTCACCTGCAAGAAAAACAGGCTCTGATTTTTGCATCCGTGCACAAAGAGTTGGTAAAAACAGCTTGTGCCTGGTTTGTTGCTGTCATGTAGCAGCTTTGATCAATTCCAGCGAGGGCTGGAGCCTGCCAGTCCTTGGAGGCAGCTGTGTTCCCAGTCAGAGGGACGAGCTGCTCAAAACCCGACTTGTGCCTTCACTGTGTACACCTCCATGTTTTATTGAAAAGCATCTGAGATTAATAAGGGATAAGAGGAATGGGAGATTACCTGGGGGACTGCAGCTCCTTCAAGGACAATTAACTAGAAGACATTTCAAAGTATGTATTTACAAAAGAAATTACCCTGCTGACAACTCTGCACAGACCTTCTTCCCCCTTCTGCTCTAGCTGTCATCCCTAACAAGATGCAAGTGTCAGGAGAGTCCAGAAAGCACAGAGCTGTTGTGAGATGCCTCTGGAAGCACTAATGCTGTATTTACTGAGGGACCAAAGACACCAGATTCAACTTCCACCCACTCCATTTCCTCCCTCAGTCACATCCAGCCGTTAGTAAGCAAGCAAGTCTTCCAGGGCCCCTGCAAAGAAAGCGTTACCCGGTGCTGTACATGGGAAAACAAGGCGTGCTTAAGGCCAGAAGAAGGTGAAACAGCTTTCGGGCAGATGCACAGCCCGTTGGCACCATCGTGCTCCTGGAAGGAGCTCCCACGCCTGACTGCACTACACAGCGGCACTTACTCATGCTGCAGCAGGTCTTTGAAGTGAATCATCTCCACAATGACCTGGACGTTCTCCTTGGCAGCGGAGCAGAGGTCATGCTTCAGGTAGCACTCCCGCTGTAACTGGAACACCATCTCTTTAATAGCTGGGCACTTACGGCTGATGCAGCTGAATTTATGCCTCAAGGCATGAGCCTTACACTTCAGAGCGTCTTTAATGAAGGATTTTCCCTGAGAAGAAAAGAAATGGAGGAGGTCTGTATTTTTGTCCATTAAGCACAGCAGCAGATTTATGCCCAGCTAGCTGCTCTGCAGGACAATGTCAGGGGTTATTAGATTGCTGGGGATATCACTGAATGGCTTCTTCTGCCCTTTTCTCTTTGTGTCTCTGCCCTTAGAGACCGTACCAAGTTACCCTGCCTTGATATTCCAGCACACTGGTCTCCCTCACCGGTATTTTGAGGTTTCCTCTGCCCCAACAACAGAGTGCCCAAGAGGGGAAAGGGAGAGAGTAAGCACCTCAGAATAATTCAGTGCTCGCCTTACTGGCTTCCTTTGCTCCTGGGGTGGGAGCACAGCAGGTTCTCACAAAGGAGAGGGACATCTCACTGTGGCAAGGGTCCCCAGGATACACACAGTCACCCTAATTTTTTTAACTTTTAAATCAGTTTGCAAACTATTTGTAGATCATATCTGCATGTATGCACCTGCCCTGTTCCCCAGCTGTCAGTGTTCTCTCTACCATCACTTGTTCAGGCAGAAAGGAACCCAAATCAGCAGCACTCATAATCCTACGGTGTCTTCATGCCTGAGGAAGAAATTCTCAAGTGAGTTTAAAAAAAATTGAACTAAAACGTACATGGTGCAAAAGATGCTTTAGCAGCATCTCTAGAAAGATTGTTCACAATTCCCTCATTCAGCTGCTTAGAGGGAATCAGAATCATCCCCACTCTCTCTTTGCTGCCACCACTACAGCCAGCCGCACGCAGCACGGGTTGCAGCCTGGCAGCTCTGCTCAGAGCTCCCTTACTGTGCTGAGCCGTGGGTGTGGATGCTGTGCAGGAGGCTCCCACAATTTCTTAACTGCATCAGAATCTTTTCTACAAATGCTTCTAAAAGACTGAATTCTCATTGTCCTTTATCCAAAGGGTGCATTGGCACAGTTCCACAGACACAAACTGAAATTCACCCAGATCTGCGAGCAGATTCTGTCCCCAAGTTGCTTCACCCAGGAACGTTTCTTGCTGATCAAAGAACTCCTTCAGCTCTCAGCCCCTTCTGCTCTCCGTACCCTGCTCACCCTTCCCTTCAGCACTAAACATGCACAGCACAGAGGAAAACCAGGATAAAAAGAAAACTGGCATACCAACCAACCCTGACATCGTTTCTCACGTTTCAGAGAGAACGAAGGAGAGCAGAGCAGTGCTAGTCCCATCACTTAACGCGCCCTGACACAACTGCAGCTACTACAGAGATGAGCCATGAAAGGCCACGGCACAGCAGAGGCTCAGGGCTCCTCCACATTCAAGCTCCAGGGGCTCAGTGGCTGTGTGCTGCTGAGGGGCTGGGAAGCATTCTGCACCTGCTCAGCTGCAGACCCATGGAGCAGGCAGCAGTGGCTGCGCTCAGCCTGCACGGGCACACCTCCCTCCCAGCAGGGCTCCCTGCTCTGCTCCACCAACAGATTACAGTGCAGAAATAAATGAGCATTTTCTGGAAGCCACTTGGAAATTAAGCTGAAGGTTTTTAGACACCCCCAGACTTCAGGAGAAACGATTTCAGTTTTAACAGCTAGCCAGACCCTTTGTACATCCTTGAGAATCTGAGCATAAAGCTCAAACTTGGTCCCACCATCCCTCAGCCCCCTGTCATGCCATGCTCCCAGCAGTGCCACGGAGCCGGTGCTTTGAGTCAAGTTGTGCTGCCAGCTGCACGGCCAGGCCAAATGCCGCTGGCCCAGCGTGATGTTCTCTTCCCTCCGCACTGAAATGGGAGAGTAGGTTTACAAGACATAATAACAGGATGTCTCAGTGATGCATAAACGGTCTGGGGAGAAAATGAAGGAGACAAACTTAATACCGCATACCATCCAAGTAATGTATTTTAATGTCAGTGCTTGAACCAGAGGCTTATTTGAATGCAGCAGCTTGAGGAGGTTGCGTGTACTGGTTGTGTGCAAGTCCTGAGAACCACGCTTTAACAACCACACGGTGGGAAATGCTTTCTGATACAGCAAAATGAGCTTGGGAGCCCAAGCTGCATTGCAGAACCATCTTTAAACAAAGATGATGTAGCAGCTTAAGCCGCTTAATGTTGCTGGAAACCATGCTCAGGTTTTGAATGCTGCTGTTCTGATTTAGTTATCCTGGGAACAGCAGGGAAAAGCCCTCCCACAGAGCTGAGCTGGGGACAGCCCGTCTGCTGGGATGGGCATGCACCGCTCTGCTCTCGGGTCTGGACCCTTCCACAGGAAAACTACCGAAGCTGGTCATGGGCAGAAGCAGATTTCTCCTTCCTGGTAACTTAAGATGCGCTGAAGAGCAAAAGTACATGCAGTGTGTGTTAGCCCCAAGCAGACAGGTAGGACACCTCAGCGTTACCTGGGCATCGAATTTCCCAGCGTTGTGCAGGAAGGTCATGCAGATCTCGTGTAAGCCGCGGATCTCGCACGAATTGTTCTCAAAGCACTCGAACACCCCGCAGCCCACATCGCCAGCGTTCACCAGGCAGTGCTGGATCTCAGCTAAAAGGAGCATTGATTACAGTTAATTTGGAGAACTGTTGGTAGAATCTGGTGGTGGGTCGAGGGGGGGAGGGAGGGAGAGATTCTGCTAATGTCATCAGTTTGAAAGAAAAAACACATGTGACAACAGTTATTGTACCCACAGCATGCCCACTTTCTGCAGAAATTAGGCCAAAACTTGGGTGTATTATGTTATGAAAGTGATATCTAAGAAGCAAATGCCAAATCTACTCCGCTTACGTCAAGCTACTTCACATGAGAACTGGGTAACGCTTGTGCATTCCTCAGGAGCGAAGGACAGGCAGCATTTTTGCTGTGTGACTGTACAGAGCCCCCATCAAATCCAAGGGCTGAAGGCAGAGGAGCACAAGAAGCTGCTCCCAGCCAGAACTGGCTGTCTGTGGCACTCGGAGCTGCTTTTGGGTGCTGTGGCCCAGTGCTGCTGGGTGCCCCATGCTGCTGGGTGCCCTGTGCTGATGTCTATGAAGTTAATGGCAAAACTCCCCCGATAAACAAAGTCCTTTGCATTGAGTGTTGCATAAAGCTGAGACAACGTCCTCACCTATGCACAAACCAAGTGAAAAAATACGTACTTGTGTGCAGCATGTAAGATATATATTTGTATTATGACGTATAAAATAGATCTAGTGGACCGGGCAGTTACATACACGTGTATTCTGCCCTGTCAGATGTTATGTAATAGCATTAAAAAAAATGCTGTCTAATAGTTAGGGAAGGAAAAAAAAAAAAAAAAAACTAACCAAAAATCTATTTCTTAAGAAGTCAGCTTCTGGTCTTAGAAAAAAAATAGATGTAGCAGTACTGCCAGAGGGAAGGAGGTTGCTAAAGAAGCCTGGGGATGAAGTTAAACAGGGGCAGCTTTTAGACTGAGGGGACTGAGGATGCTCAGACTGCCCCTGCTCCGTGCCCTGCTGGTACCTTTCATTACAGCTCGCTCCTGGGAGCCAGCCTAACCCCTGCGGACCGCGGCGTCCCAGGCATCCCCGGCTCCCTCTGCTCCATCTGCCGCTTCCCTGCAACTTTCGTCCGACCGCAGCCTCCTGCGGACGGCCCCGAGTGCGGAGCCCGACGGGGACCCCCGGCTCGGACCCTCCGCCCTCGTCCCGGCCCCGAGGCGCTGCCGGAGGGCACCGGGTGGGGCCGGGGCTCCGCTACGGGGCCGCCCCGGCATTGTGTGCCGCCCCGACAGCGCGCACCGGGGGGGAAAAATGGAGCTCTTTGTGGAGCTGCGGAGCGCGGAGCCGGGGCTTTTTTGGGGCCGGGAGCTCAGCTGTAGTGCTTGTGTTGGCATCCGGATGCAAACCCTTCGCCGGATCACATGTCCTGGCTCCAGCGTGCTGAGAACTGCACAGTGCCGTGATTCACATGTGGCAGTCCCTAATGGGCATTCGTGCATTCCTGCTCGTGTGTGTTTAAACACGTCTCGCAGCACGGAGAGTGTTAAAAAAAAAAAGAAGAAGAAGAAAAAAAAA